>NMRB01002419.1:28914-53855 GCA_002633025.1 Notospermus geniculatus
GCTTTTGTGACTTCTTCAGGGACACCAATATCCTTCATAACATCAGTGAGCAAACCTACAGCGGCTCTCTTATCGACTTTCCCCGTCTTAGCCAGTCCTTTGCCCAATTTGTACCCTCGTTTTCCATAGTCAATTGCCTTCTTTAATTCTGGCGGCCCATTGAATATATCAACAATGTCAGAAGCGGCATCCAAGACAGCTGTTCCACTCACTTTCTTATTTTTGATGACATCTTTCCCAACCTTGTAGACGTGTTTATTGATTTGTATCACATCTTTGACTTCTTTCGGCACACCCGGTAGATCGGCAACCTTGTCAGCCAAATCAAACACCTTGTCGCTGTTTACCTTGCCTTTACGTTTTGCGTCCTTTATCAAACCACACACGTCTTTGCCGATACTGATAGCCTGTTTTGCTTCAGGAGGAGCTCCAACTACGTCCATTAATTTCTCGCCAGCGTCAAGAAGCTTCGATGTAGACAGCTTTCCCGTCTTTGCAGCTTGATATCCAACATCCGCAGCACATTCAGCCAGTTTTACCATTTGTTTCACTTCTGGTGTTGCGTCCAGCTCTTCCATGATGTCATGGACACAGCCGAAAACATCGCTCCTTTGCACTTTTTGCTGTTTGGTGGCTTTCTCCCCAACTTTGACGACGTGTTTAGCAATCCTGGCAGCTTTTTTAGCTTCTTCTGGACATCCTGTCATATCTAAGATCTTATCCACCCCATCAAACACTTTGTCGGAATCAATTTTTCTGCTTTTGTGGACATCTTGTACAATATCGACAACTTCATGTGCCAATCTTGATGCTACTTTCACTTCCTCTGGGGCACCAAGAGTATCACACAGTGCCATGGCGTGTTTGGAAACACTGTCTGCTTTTAAACGTCCTGTGGTAACGTCATCCTTAATGGACATAAGGGTCTGACCAACTCGGACGGCTTTCAGCGCCTCTTCTGGCACACCATATTTTGCCATCATATCCTCCATCTGCCCAAGTACTTTCCGCGAATCAGCTTTTCCTTGTAGTCCAATTTCAGCAACGTTTGCGACGTCTTCAATGATATCTAAAACACGGTTTGTCTCATCTGGCATGTCAAGCTTTTCCATCAATTTCCTTAGCTCTGCATTCATCTCGCTAGTTTTCAGCTCTCCCCGCGTAAGGCAGTCCAGTCCAAGTTTGGCAAGATCCGATGGTAGGGCTAGATCCTCCGCAGACTTTCCCAGTTCTTGCAGTATACTTTCTGCCGTCTTTTTACACAAGTCAGCGTTGACTTTGTCATTTTCTTTGACACCAGTTAGAAACTCCATGACTTCTTGTGATATTTTACACGCTGTCTTCATCTCCGGTGGCGCTTTTGTCAAATTCAGTAGTTCGTCTGTCATCTCGAAGAGCTGCTGATTGCCAAAACTGTCACGATCCATCATCGTCTTTGACAATTTGAGAGCGGAATCTGTCAGTTCAGAACAAGACGGGCCCAAGAGGGCCTTAGCTGTAGCACAGATATCACTCGAATCTATTTTCTTGTCGGATGTGCAACTCTGAACAAGATCAGACAATGTGCTAGTCATATTTGACAGATCGGAACAGCCCTGTTCAAAGCCAACTGATTTGAGAATCGACTGTGTGAGGTCCATGGACTGAGAAGGACTGAATTCGCCATTTTGTATCATTGTCTTACTGAAATTTGAAATCTCATCAACAATCTTGCTGACTTGATCTGCTTCTGCTGGCATTTCTGGTACAACCTCTTTGACGAACTGGAACGCTGCTGATGTGTCGACACTTCCACTTTGCAGGACCTCCTCCAACTTGTCCTTGACATCTCTAACAGTAGCCATCGACTCATCAGAACCCATCACGTCGCACACTGTCTGAAGGGTATCCCACGAATTGTACACGTCTTCACTGAGGCAGTCTTTCGAAATCTCTTCCAATTTGTCTAACAACCCTACTCTTTGTATTACTTCTTCTGGGGCACTAGTCATTTTCATGATGTCGCTTGTCACATCCATTATGCCAACTAGCTCATCTGTCTCCGGGGATGTTTCATATTTTGCGATTTTTTCCAGCGTGTCCATTATACCTTGGCCTCCCTCAAATCCGTTCTGCAGGTTTACAAGCTCTGACAATTCCCGAGCTGTTTCGTACGTATCAGGAATAGACACTGAGGCGTAGTCCTCTTCAAGCACTTTGTCACCAAAATTCTGCAGAGTCTGACGTATGTTCTCCAAATGTTGGCCAAGCATGCCTTCTGGAGAGAAGGTTTCAAACGACTCCTTCAGTTTAGCTGGTTCGAATGATATCTTTTGTGACTCAAGATATTTTGACACAGCGTACAGAGGGGTTTTGTTCGGGTCACCTATGTCGTTAATGTAGTTCATTACATCATCAATGATCTCGTTCGACGGCAGGTCATGTTTCTTCATGAAATCCTTGATCAGGTCCCCCTCAGCAATGCTCTTATCGGCCATGTTATTCTCTATCACGGAGTCCAACATACTTCCAACGGAACCTATCACTTCACTGTCAAAGAATTCCGATTTCATTGCAGAGGAAAGAGCTGATACCTTCTGTAAGTTCTCCGGATATCGTTTACCTAAACCTTCTTTCATGGCCTTCGTCAGCGATCTAAATTTATCAACTGCTCCAGCTGATGCCTTGTGTTGCTGTAGGATGTGTTGCCCAAGTTTTTCCATCTGTTCGAGAGACGTGGAGGTCGACTTTTCATGATCAGTCAGCCTCATCATTGCTGTGAATGAATCCGTGTTTTGAAATGACCGAGATATCTCATCTGCCAACGCCATCGCCAGGTTTTTACACTTTTCTCGATGCTCAACTGGATTCAGAAAGACATCCTTTTCGCTCGCACCTGGTTGCCTGCTTAGGTATGCCTTGAAAAAATGACCGATGGCCTCTTCTGTGATCTTATTTCGCTTCATGCATGATAACAGGTCGTCCACGTCGTCGTAGTTGTTTCTCATGGATGCAGCATTCATGAAAGGAGTGAGAACAGTCGACAGAGGTTCTCTGTCCGCATCTGTCAAACACTCCAAATTTGTTTTGATGTCTTCTTGTTTTATTCTTTTTATCGAAGATTGTCTCTGAGTTGCAACGTCCTCAGCTGCCACCGTCGTTTCTGCATCTTCTGTCGTCGACTTTTTGGCATCTCCCTTCGTGGCCTTCTCTGCATCTCCACCCTCGGTCTTCCCTGCATCTCCTGTCGTGGTCTCTTCTGCATCACTTACCAGTTGTCCTATTATAGGTATGATCTCCTTCGCCATGCCGTCAGGTGAAATGATTATCTGGCCTTTAAATGACTTACAGATAGGCAAATCATCAGAACTGACCAGGGTAACTTTCCCTTTTACTTCTTTAGGAGAAGTAAATATCTTGAATTCTTTGCCTTCAGTCAGTTTGATCTTCAAAGGTTTCTTGACGTGACCCTCTGCCTTGACAGAGGCTGATGCATTGCCACTGTTACGAACTTGTAAGCAGAATTCTGTCTTTGGGTGCTGTTTTGATAGTCTTCCCAGGTCGATTACAGCTGGATGAAACTCCAGGTAGGGCATACGTACTTTCCCTTCGATGTTGTGCGATACTGTCCCGTCTTTGGTATTAGAGTCAAACACTGTTTGCAAAACAAAACTGGATTTCATCGGTGGTGTCACTGTCAAGTTCAAGACTTTTGTTGAGTCTGGGCGAATTTGAAGTGGGAATTCATCAAGAGGGCAGGTGAGAGCTTCCTCTCTGCATATCATGTTGTTTACAGTTGTAGTAACTCCACTTGTGTTTCTGAGTTCTAATTTTCGGCTAACCGGATTGGCAACGTCCTTCTTTTCGAATGTCATCTGTTTCGGCTCTATCCGCAGCCTGGGCCACTCTGCTTTCCCGCTCGCTCTGATTGACACAATTCTACATTCTGTACCGTCTGGTGCCATAGCTGATATACGTGTAGTCCCGCTGTAATCGCCTTCGTCTTCAGGGTTCGCATGAATTAGCACTTTGATTTCGTCCCCAGGTTCCAGTGCACAGTCTTCTAGTTCAAATTCAACAGCATCCCCGCTTTCCTCTGTTTTTTCCAGCACAAGTCTGACATTACCACTATTACGTAATGAAATATCATTACAGCTTGTGGGTGTCGCTGGGCTGATTGGCGAGAATGATTTCTGCACTCGATTTGAGGTTGAAATCAGTCTGCCTGCATCATACAAACAGAGCTTTGGTGTACAAACCGTGTATTTGATCATCATCTCATGAAAAGTCTCTGCCATGTAGTAGATATGAAGACTGATTTCCTTCTCTCCATCGGGAGGACTGATACGGAGACTTATCTTTTGTTCCTTTTCTTCCAATGGTTTCAGCAGTATTTCATCTTTGTCAAGTGTTAAGTTTGCCTCGTGGACAAACTTCAACCTCAGTGGGATGGACAGTGGATTCTTCAGTTGGAATGAACGAGTGGCGCGTGATGATCTGCATACCTTCTGGAGGTCAAGAACTGAACAGTTGTTTAACCTGTCTTCGCATAGTCCTGGACACAAGGCGAATTTGTCCAAAGACTGGATTGTGAAGTTGAGAGATAACTGAACTTCAGTTGTGATTTTATGGTTCTCACTCTCTGTCAGAGAAATGCGGAATGACTCGCTGTAGTCCCCAGGGGGAAGTTTCTCAAGGTCAGGTTCAATTGTCATGTTGACAAAGTCACCACTGGCAATTTTACCCTTTGCGCCAGGTTTGATGCCAATGTTCATGTCCTCGTGAGAATTGTCGAAGGCGTAGTCACAGTTGAAATTGGTGCTGCTCAAGACAAGGTGGATCCCTTTTGGTCTGTAGATGTCCTTTACGAGCACACCCAAGTCGAGAGTAACACAGGAGTGTGACAACTCTAAGGAACCCATCGGATCTTTTTCTACGTCAAGCCTTGCGACCTTCGGCTGTACCCTTTGTACATCTTTCAAGGAGAGCTCGCATTTTATGGGCTGTATCCCGGTAGCCCCTGAGATCGAACTACTCAGTTTGCGAAGACGAGACTCTTTTTCCTTCAGCTCATTCCAGATGGAACCCATTTGTAATAGATAGTCTGGCGTTAACAAATACTTGTTCTCGTCAACAAATCTCATTGCGTTGGCGTAATCAGCTTCTGATGAGCACAACGTATCCTTCATGACTTGTGAGAGATTTCCCACAACCCAGGACAGCATCTCACTAACAGTTTTCAGGTAGCGCAAAACTGAACTTCTTCCGGGTTCACGGACGTACAAGGTTTTAAGTGCTGTCTCCACTGCTTTCCGTTGTTCAGACAAATACCCTTCATGCAAACGTTTCATGGATGTTCCTGACCACCATGATGAGTTCAGGAAGTCTTTCGCCTCATAGATGCAATGTGCTGATTTCAGAAACTTTGTCTTTTGATCTTCTAACTCATCAAAGTATTCTTCGGTCATCTTGACTTTGGAAGTAAGTAACCTGACTAATGATACCATCTTCTTGGCTTCTTCTATCAGCTGCTCTGATATTCCATCCCGAAGAGATTTCTCCGTCGCATCCATCATCTGATTGAGACAGTATCGGAATTCACTTCCAATTCTCCTCCCATCATCAGCCGTTGATTGAAGGTGTTCAGCTACCTTCCTAAGTTTTTCAGTCATCAAGCGATTTAAGGCGAGTCTTTTCAAGTCCTCTGGATCTGAATAATTGAATTCAGATGGTTTTGGTAATCTCTCGTATTTTGGCTCCTTTGGTTTGGCAGATTTGATAACCTCGACACACCTTTCCAAGCTTCCTAAGTCCTTTTCACATTCAGACAAATGACCAAATACACTTTTGTGTGTGACTGCCGAGTGACCCGGCCCCTCAGCTGATTCCTTCGACTTGTCAGCCGAATCACTGGACGTTTCTGGATAGAATCGCATCATTTCTTCAGGAATTGGGATAAACGCAACATCATAGTTGTACCTCAAGTTAATTTTACTTTTGGATACTGTCATTTTAGCTCCTGCAACCATTTCATGTGCCAGTCCCTGCTGCAACGTATCTAGGTTTATTTCTGACTCAAAGAGGACTTCTGTCTCTCTGTCTTCTCCTATCATTTCTACTATGATGTGAACCACAGAAACGTTGCTCACAAGATTAAGTGAATATTTCCGCAGAAGAAGATCAGATCTGTAGAGTGTGAATTCTCCTTCCCAACGTTTCATATTTTCAAATGATTTGCTTTCCTGGGGCAATAATTTGCCGTTGTATTCCACAGTGATTCTTAGCCTACCGGTGTACCTAATGTGCCAAGCACGACCAGATTTTCTGTAGAAGTAGTTCATTTTCTTGCGGCTGTGTTTGTCAATGAAGATTTTTTCCATTTGGATTTCAAGCATTCGCGGTTGCTTGTCGAAAAGGTTTTTCATTATCGGTCGAGTCACCGTGCCCAAGTTCAGCAAGCGTGTTTCCAATTCATTCATCCGGACAACAAGTGCATCGAACTTTTCCCTGTCAAATCTCAATGTTCCCCCAGATGACCTTTCTTCCATAATCTTGTAAGAGGCGACGAGTTTCTGAGGAATTAACTGCTGGAGTTCCTCGGCCTCCTCTCTCGAAGTCTGCCGAGTGTTCAACTTTCTTTCGTAGTCTTTTCTGAGCCTTTCATTTGTTTCCTCGCAATGCTTTAGCCTCTCCTCGTACTTCTTTGCCATATCCTGTTTGATGTCTTCCAGAACCCCTTTCCTCATTTCCATCAGAGTGTTCACACCATCTACCCAATCATTTCCAGATTTTTCCAGTTCCTCCAAGAAGCCGTCGAATTTTCCTATGGACTCTTCATAATTTTCAACTTTCTTGCATATCTCTGCCATCCCTCCAATGAAGGCTCCAGCTTTCAGCATTTTGGTTCCAGCTTCAATGTCTGAAATGCCCACCAATTTACTAATGCTGCGACCTTCCAAAAGGCTTTCTTCGACCTCCTTCACTGGCATACGCAATAGTTCATTCACCGAGTGAATACACTTCTCTGCATATAGAATGGTTTCCTCAAAGCGTTTGTTGACATCGCCAAACAGGTCGTCGTTTTTGAATGCAGCAATAGACAAGTTCATGATCTCCTGTAGTGCATGGTATCCATACTGAGCAATGATAGCAGCCGGTGTAAAATGACGATCCTGCCGTCTGCCTCTCAGGTAGTTGCAGATTGAATTCTGGGAGAAATCCAAGTCTCCGACCATAGAGAGGAACTCTGTGCTTAAGAGAATACAGACAAGTGCAGCATTTGCTTTACTGCTCATTTCGACGATACTGTTCAGGAAAGGCTTCAGATTATTTCGATTGTTTGACATTGCGTTCATCAATATTTTGGCAAAGACAGTCAGAGCACACCCTCTATACTCATGATGGTCGACGTCCAACGTTTTGGACAAGGTACACAACTCACTGCTCAGATAATACAGAATATCTGATGATGACGATGTCCCTGGTGAACGGTTTTGCCCTGTCTTCATGATCTGACGAACCACATCAATAAGATGTCTGAGAGCATCTACTTCCTCCTGGGTGAGCTGACTGCTAGAACTGTTGGAAAAAGTGGTAAGCAGTTTTGCCAAATGTTCTTTCATACACGTCGTCACCACAGAAACGTGCATCAAGCCGTCAATGCCCTTGCTTGCCCACTTCGTCATGTCCTTGCCTATTTGTGTCTCACTCGTTTTAGTTTGCTGGATGTAGTCATTTAGATTCTTCACTTGGTCCGCAAGTACATACAACGACACTGACTGAAGGTTTGAGAAGCTTGTCACCTGATGGTCATCGAATCCGAGGCTCTTTGCCTCATCACACAATCTTGCTTGGAGAATGGTCAGTGCCACATTATTGTTCGGCAATGTTGGCATCTCCGAATATCTCAGAAGACTATCGGTATGTTGGCTTGTTTTGCCAGATTTGCAGATGCTGTATAACATCATGCGTGCTAGGAACTTCCTCGAATATGCAACATGAGACTGGTATAGACCATTTGAGAGATTGCTTTCCAACTCGTATATGTCTCTAATACTGGACATTGTCTCTTCCATTTCATCGTCAGACAGTTCGACAGATACATGCAATGAAGCATCACTGGGAATGACTTCGGCCGAGCTTTCTTTAGCTTTCTGCCAAACATCAAGAAACTCTTCGATGAAACCGGTGTCCTTTTCCAATTGCATTACATCTTCCATGTTATACATACATGATTTGATGGATGTCGAGATGGACTGGCCTGATAAGAGGCATCTGGTGAAAACCTGTGCTAACCTTGATCCTTGTCCTAAGAACACTTCCCACTGATGGACTTGCTTCAATGTAAGGTCGTTGATCTCACTTTGGAGTTCATTGAGAAGACTGCAACACTCACTAACGCCTTCTTTGTCACGGTCTCCATGCGAGTGGTACATCTGTTTCACTTTTTGATACAATTCCTTTGTTCGAACATGCCCAATTCGTATTTTCCTGCTGTCACTTTGCGATTCCTCTGGTACGTTATCTGTCTTTTCGATAATGGCATCCAGGACAACGGTGATCATTCTGTCAAAAATGTCTGACACATCATTACCATAGTCTTGCACTGAACTCAGAAAACCAGCCCAACCATTTGTAAGCTTTTCCTTGTGCTCATCTTCGATGGTTTTCATCTCTTTCCTCTCCGAATTCAACTTGTCCTCTAACTCATTTTTCTCCTTTTCATAATCCAAAGTGTGTCTTTTGAAACTCTCCATTTCCACCTTTTCTCTCTCCTTTCGGTTCAGCTGCGTTTCATGAGAAGCTGTGAATTTGCCACTTTTCAGGTCTTTCATTGTGCGCTCATGTGCATTCCTTCTTTCTTCAAAGTTCCCAGACAATGCCTTCAGTTCATTTTCTATCGCACTGACTTCTGCTTGAACTGTACTCTTCTGAGAGAGATAATCTTGGCGTAATGGCCCGTGAACGCACTGCGAAATCTCGGTGTCTTGAAGACTGTACAATTCAGTGAGACCATCACTAATATCACACCAAAATCTTGAGCAGAAGTGAAGAAAGTTGAGGTTTGAAAACAGGATGAATGCTGGAACATCTTGATCAAGTTCAATATCACCTGCATGAATGAGATCAGTTATTGTGTCAGTGAACATCCTGCTTGTGTGCTCCATGAACCTGGATTGCAACAGGTCGCCCTCGTTCAGTTTGAAAAGTGTCTTCATCCCTTTCTCGAGCAATGCCTTGTCCAACCCATGTGAACTGGTCCCTTGATCTGCTAGCATTCTACAATTGTCAAGTGTAGATTCTGTATATGAAGCTACAAAGTCTTGGATTTTGTAGAAATCTTGCTGGATAGAATGTCCTTTGGGTGCTGCCCTATTCAGATGTTTAGATAAGATGTACCCTGCTTGCTTGATATCGTCTATACGTTGGCCAAGTGTTGCAATGTCAACAGGATATTTATCACAAGAAATGGAAACAAACTCATTCAGTGATGCAACTGAGTTGACTTCCATTTCACCGAGGTGTGAAAAATGTTTCAGCCTCAATTCTTGGAGAACATTTCGAAGTTCACGGAGGTACGTCATCACATTCTCCTCCTTATAGTCCTCCTCAGTCTTTGACAGCGCGACTTTGAGTTTGTTGGCAAGTAGCAGTGATTCTGCATCATCAAGATGACTACGCAGGGATTCCAGTTGAAGGATACATTCGTTAGGCCCAGGATAATTTATTATCATGTCCCTTGTGATGTCAAGAGCATGCCCTGTGTTTTGCAGGTCCCACAGGCATTTGATGGTATCCTCGAATTTTGCTGGAGTTTGTGGAAGCGATCCAGCACCCATGGACTCTAGATCTTTCATCATACATTTCAATGCCTCCTTACTATCATCCGGCTTGAGACAGTGGATGCCGGCGGTTGTCAGTTCGATGTCTGAATCCTTGATATCACTCACTTTGGTCGACTCCAGGATGTCTGTTATATCACTGTGCAAGTTCATTTTCTTCTCTTCCTCCAATGCCTTCTTTTCCTGACCAAGCACTTCCTGCAATCTTGTAATTCTAATCCTCATTTGGTGAACATGGTTCTCAGACTCGGTGGTGAGATCAAACTCCTGAATTCTGGTCAGTTCGTCAACTATTTGTTTCTGAATCACATCAAGGCCATGGGATTTTGCATCTTTGCCAAGGTCTTGCAGAAGACCTTCCCATTCTTTCAGTTGATTCCTCCATTTCTGCAGCTTTGGATTTGACAGCTTTTCTTTACTAACAGATGAGTCTTGTCCAAGTGTTTCATCATCCAGGTCTTTGATGAAATGATTGTTCAGCTGCGTGATATCGAATTGGTATTCCTCAATCAAAATGTTCATATCTGTTGAAGAGGGAAACAACTTTTCCACCAACTCTGCTGCATCCTTGGTGATACTTTTCAGTACCTCTATGAACTCCAAACATGACCCTTCTACTCTACAGCCGTCATCTGATACGTACTGTAAAATAGTGGTGAAATTCTCTCTCAACTGACTGGAGGCAGTGCATGCATCTTGGTAACAGGTCTCTGTGTTGGACACAAGGCACGCCATCAGTATTTGGTTGATATGTTTGTGACAACAATCCAGTAGACATGACAACGTATGAAATCTGCGTACATTCCGAGCAAACAAATGCTCCTTCAAGTCATCAATCACACGCATCCAATTGAGTTTTGCTTGGTTATGTTCCAAGATTTGGCCGAGCCTTGCCTTTCCCACAAGGCTGTCATCCATGATCCTGCCTTTTAGTTGTTTCAATTCATTCTGAACTTTCACATCAAAGTCTGTCACATTGACATCCTCAACGGTATTGAGTATACTGCTCAGGTCAGCGAAGTCGCATTCCTCTGTCTGGGTTCGTTCAACAGATTCGAGTATGTTTTGCAAGCCACTCATGACGGTTTTTAATGAGATTGTCAAAGTCTCCGTTTTGTTTGATCGTTCTAGGATATCCTCCAGGTTTTGCTGTGCTTCGCGGGTTTGGTCCAGTAGCTGATCAAGATCTTCTCTGTCAACTTTCATTCCTACGAGATCATTCATATCGGTTTCAAACAGAAGCTTTTGTAGCACCAATGCAGTTCCCAGGAAAGGCAGTTCCTTCGGGTAATCTGGCAGCTCCAACTTGACATCTCTCACATCCAACCTTATCTGTCTCTTCCACGACATGTCCTTCAGATTTTCAATAGTGTCCCCTATGTCTGACACGCTTCCAGGTACACTTAGAATATAGACAGGAATATCGTCGTAGCCAAATGCGAGGAGGTTCCGCCTATCAAAGAGAATCGATGACCCATCACCGAATACGAGAATGACATGATCGTGTGTTTGATCTCCGTACAACAACTCCTGTAACTCATCATTGGATGTCATGTCCAGGAATGCTACCTTCAGGGACAATGTCTTTGTTGCCCTGCCAGTGAGAACACTTTCGAACAAGGCCACAATGTCTTTGATGCCCTCTTGCAGAACACTTTCGCAACTGGTGCCCATCAGAAAATTTTGCAAGTAATTCTTGTTCTTGCTGCCAGAGTTGTACGTATGCATCCAATCGTACATGAGCTGTCGGCGGTAATGTTGAAAGAAGGATTGCATCATTTCCAAGAGTTCCCCATATTCTGCTGTAGATTTCAGTTTGACAAGGTTTTCGCACGTTTCATCAATTTGTTTTCTGACTGCATCTACCTCATCTCTTAGAGTTTCCAGCTGTTTCTTCTTGGCGTCACTGTCTCCATCTGCGTCAGCGCCCTCCGCAGTCGCAGCACTAACTGAACTCTCTAAGTCAAACAGTAGCTGGGAGAATGAGTTGCACTCAAGTTTTAAGCCGTGTACATTTGTTTTAATGCGCTGTAACTGTTTCTTTTCTTGCCGCAAAGCATCTTGTTTCTCGGAGAAGATCCGTAGAACTTTCTGAAGAACATGCAGAATGTTCATTCTTGAAAGCAGTGTCAGCGTCAGTGCTTTATCAGAGGCAGAAGTCTCCATAAAGATCATCGGGGTCGCCCAAATCAGTGCAAACTTACAGGCAAGAAATTCCATCCTGCACGCCGTGGCTGTGATGAATTTATCATCCTTGAAGTCTTCAAATGCACTGAACATCCCTTCCATGGCATCGTTACGATGTTTCTCGTTTCCAATGACTGGCATCCTTAACGACCTCTCGACAGCGCTGACGGCAAAACTCATGGTTTGTGACTTGATACCGACGTCTTCTCCAGATTCAGATAGATCATCGATAGTCGCCATCATCTGTGTCAAAATGTCCTGATGACCGCTGTTTGTGAGTCGTGCCAGGTGTGCGGAGTATGACTCGGCAATACTCAGTTTCCCTAACATGGTTCTGATCTTCTTCAGTTCTGCAGCGACAGCATCAGAACTGATCTCAAGTTGAGTCAGTTTGAAAAAGGATGCACAGACCAAATCGAGGTGACCTACGTGGTGAGAGAGAGCTTCCACGACTCGTTGGCGATTTTCTGAATCAAGGAATGTTGCTGAACTGACATACGAATGAATTTCATCCATCATGCGCTTGCAGTGTCCTTCAATCAACTTGTTTATGTGGTAGACATTGTCGTCATAGATACCCTCATGAAAAACGCCAGATTCTTTCAACGTCGTCAACCAGTTAGTCGCAGCTTCGGCGTGACTTCTACAGGCAAGCCACGTGTCAGGTACCAGATCGTCGAGTTGAGACAGTTCATCCGAGTCTCCCACAAGATCTGCTTTGAATGAGGTCAATATCGTTTGCATGGAGTTATCACAAACTCCCTCACAGAGTCTTCAACTTCAGTCCTTTTCAAATCATGACGAGGAAAGTTGGTAGCGTGGACAAGTAATGCATGGAGAATGTGCACTGCCAAATCCCCTACACTTTTTGCGATACGTCTGTCAGTATACACGGGTGGTTTGACAGGCCTACTCCCGACGATTTTGCCACTTGAACCACTGAGTGCCGTGACCTCCCTCTCAAGCACACTCTGGTAGATCTTGAACATCTCCTTCCTGCCACTGACGATAGGATCAAGGTAGCACCTGAATACTGCCGCAGAGAAAGCTCTAATCGGATCCTCTTTCTCGTATCTGATGCGGTGCATCACAATATCTGCTGCAGTCATCAAACTCCTGTAGGTGAACTTGTAGTTCTTCACAAGTTGGATATTTTTCTGTTGGCATTGCTCTTTCATCCTGTGATGTAAAGAAACTAGGATTCTCACAATATGGTCACTCCCCTGGACTTCCTGAAGCTGCAGTGACAGGAGATCATGAGCATCAGTTGCATACACCTCTTTAGAACTGGACTTCTCACCAACAGTTTCTATAGTATCAATTCCTTTGAGGTTAATGTTTATGCACCTGTTGCGGAAAGCACTGCTCAAACTTGTGCCTTTACTACGATCAGAGTTAATAGTAGCGAACAATCTGAATTCCGGATGGATGCCACCATTCTCGCGTGTGAGGACTTCATCAGTTCCACTTTCAATCAAGGCGATCTGAGGATCAGCTTCAGCTACAGAGTTCAATCGTTCCAACACATCTCCTGATGCCTGATCAATGTTATCAAGAAGTACCCAGTCGCCTTTCCGAATGGCTTCGACCAGAGGGCCTTCGACATAGAAAAAGTCGATGTCAGATGACGTGTCCTTTCTCGTTCCCATCAGTTCATCCACATGGGCCAAGTCAAGGCGAAGTTGTCTCAAGTGATTCAGGCATACACCATGCGTCTCCTGCAGCTGTAGTTGTATCATCTCAACGATTTCTGCACAAACCTCTTTCAGCTGATCAAAAGTAAGATCAGTTGATTTGCCGTGATAGAGTAGTTTGTGCCTCAGATAATGCATTGATAAGTCATCAAAGATCTTCGATTCCTTGGCAAATGAGAAGGACAACGTGACAAGCCTTCCGAAGATGTCCTTGAGCTTGATCAGTACCTTCTCCTTCAGAAGAGCTTCATTCGTGACAGTCCACGAACCCAGTAAGTCACTTGTAGTGGTGTCTTGGTTCATCGGGAACAAGGTTATTTTCCTCTGTGCTAAACGGGCCAGTTCGAGAACAAGCGATGTCTTGCCAGCAGCATTGCCACCATGGAGGAGAATAGTATGACCAGTTCTGGAAAGGCAGTCGCTAAACATGCCAAGTTATCGATCATAACTGGTGTGTGGTAAAAGGCTAGCTGTACTGGTGATGGAGAGTTACCCTTTGCTAAGTACACATGTCCAATTCTGACAAACTGGTCAAGATTCTCTTCAATTTCCAGAAAGAACTGACTCGAACTTTCCGTCTGTGGAGGAAAGTACTTGTCTATCAGAGCACAAACCTTTTCCCTGTCGACAACTCTCGGTAGATTCTTTTCGTAGACGATTCTCAGCAACAAGCGAATGCCTTCAATGGCAACAATGTCGTTTGTTTTTGTTCTGTTTTCTATGCCAACGTGGGACAACTTATGGAACTCGGAGTTGGTTTCAGCAGCTCGAATGAACTTTACAATATCTCTCAGATTGAAGCTGGTGTTGCTCATTCTGCTTCCAATTTCACGATTTGCAGCTGCATTAGACACTTCCGTATGGAATGCAAGAATATGTTCGACTTGATCGTCTGGAATGTATCCAGAACTCACAGGTCCTTCGGATCCGACTGGGATCATCTTGTGCAGACCAATTTGCCAAATTTCCTCTGGAGAGAAATCACTGAGGTTCAATGTAGTGAAATGGTTTTCCACTGATTCTGGAAGCTTGTTTCTACCACCTCCGATGCTCTCTGGGTTTTTGGTGGCAAACAGTGTTATCTTCCCGAGATCTATAACTTTTCCTGTTGCACCAAGGCGTAGAGATTTGTGTCCAGCAAAAATGGGGATCAGTTTGTCCAAGAGGATAGGCTGAGCTAGGTTCAATTCATCCAACAGTATCCATGTTGTTGACGAAGATTTCAGGGCCTTCAGTAATTCACCTTCCACAAACTCAAATGTTCGTTTCCCATGATGCATTCTTGGTATGAACGATCCCATCAAGTCCTCGTAGGTTGTATTTGCACTGAAATTGATTCTGACACATTTATAACCCAGTGCCTTTGCCAAACTTTGGATAATCTTGGTTTTGCCAATACCTGGTGGACCATTGAGGAGCAATTTGAGGTCACACTTAACAGCCGCAAATATCCTGCAGATATTTCGAAATGTTGACGCGCACAGATGAATGCCATCCAAGGGCTGCACTGCATGAGCATCCGGTGCCAACGGACATATGAAATCTGTTTTGAGGAGCCGAGCAGACGCACTGTGGTCACTGGTGACCAGTTCTGCCCAATCCCGCTTTCTGTTCAACTCAATGGTAGTGCCTTCGGATACCATTTTTATGCTTTCATCGTGAGGGATGCCTAGTGCAGAGAGTACTGTGGGCAATGCGGCTTTTTCTAGAGCCTTGTCATGATTCTGAAGCTGATCCAACCAAAGGAACATGATTCCAAATGCTAGTGTTTTCTTGAACACACACTTGCTGTAATCTCCGCAGTCCCATCAAGCTGTTTCTTTACAAAACAGCCAAGTCTTGTCATTTCGCGAGGAGTGATGGTAATGTGCTTTTGGAAATGCTTCATCAGTTCAACCAACATTTTTTGCAACTGTTCTGGAGGAATTCCGTGTTTTATCTCCAGTAACTTTGAGAGAGAAACCATCTCTTTGTCCTCATAGGATGACACCTTTATCTCCGTCATTCGGGATCTGATAGCTGGACTCAGATTCAGCTTGCGTAGCTTGCCTTTTGATTCATGAACAGTACCAAACACCATCATATCAGTGGAAACTGTCAAGTTACTTTGGAAATTCTTTCTTGCCTTGACTTCTCGACCACTGGTTTGTTCCTCATCTGCAATTGTCAAGTCTTCAAACACGGCAAATGTCGGTTCTGTCTCCAACAAACTGTTCAGTCGTTCAGTCACTGCTTGAGAAGGAAGGTCTATGTCATCCAGTATCAAGACACTGCCTTCTTTTACAGCTTTGGTACTTGCTGTAATCTCCGCAGTCCCATCAAGCTGTTTCTTTACAAAACAGCCAAGTCTTGTCATTTCGCGAGGAGTGATGGTAATGTGCTTTTGAAAATGCTTCATCAGTTCAACCAACATTTTTTGCAACTGTTGCGGAGGAATTCCATGTTTTATCTCCAGTAACTTTGAGAGAGAAACCATCTCTTTGTCCTCATACGATGACACCTTTATCTCTGTCATTCGCGATCTGATAGCTGGACTCAGATTCAGCTTGCGTAGCTTGCCTTTTGATTCATGAACAGTACCAAACACCATCATATCAGTGGAAACTGTCAAATTACTTTGGAAATTCTTTCTTGCCTTGGCTTCTCGACCACTGGTTTGTTCCTCATCTGCAATTGTCAAGTCTTCAAACACGGCAAATGTGGGCTCCGTTTCCAGCAAACTGTTCAGTCGTTCAGTCACTGCTTGAGAAGGAAGGTCTATATCGTCGAGTATCAAGACACTGCCTTCTTTTACAGCTTTGGTGCAGGGACCATCTTGGAAAATGAAGACAACATTGAGAGATTCATCCGATTGGACTTGTCTAACCTTCTTCAATACTGTGTTGAATTTATCAGCAATAACTCTCAGAGAGTTGATGCTGCAGTGTGCCTCAGTTGGAACATTTTTATACAGCTGCTGAACGCAACAATCCATAGCTTCTTTCATCTCATCGAAACTGGGGCTGTCCAAGGTGACATTCGATGTGGAATCTTCAGAGATGGAAGATCTTCCAGAATCACGAGGTTGCGGTTCCGTAATGTAATATTCATCATCATCTTCGTCACTGGAGATTGCTTCAAGTGATGCACTGGTCTCCTTAACGGTGCTCATCCCAGCTTCCTTGCCACTATCACTGTCTTCGCTAAAGCTTGCCTCTTCCTCATCACCCAACGACTCCATATCTCCCAATGATTCCTTATCATCATCGTCATCATCACCACCGTATTCCGAACCACTCTCAGATGCAGACGCACTGTCTGTGTACCTGTCCGCAGGATCGATGGTACCTACAGGCCGAAGATCACCTACATCAAGAACATCTTCCATATTAAGTCCTTCGTCACTATCAGACTCCTCATGTTCAACCTGTTTTGGCAGGATATCAATGTTTGTCGCCTTTTTAATCAGCTGTGCCTTGAGGATGCTTTCAACATCTTTGTTGAGGTTTCTGACGCTTTTTGCAACATCTTCCAACCGTGTTTCAATGCCCCTAACGTTTTCTTCATAATGATTTTGCAGCGTAGACACTGTGTTGTCAGCAACTGAAGAGAACTGCAATGCCATCACAGAAAGAAGATCGACGACTTCGGTGAAGGAGTATGGCCTAAGACCACCAATCAAGTCGGCTGAATCCATGTCCTGATTACACAACACGTTTATTTGGTCTGCTTGTCGATCATGCAGTTGGCACCAAGTCTCTATGAGATGGCTCTTGTAGGATGTTGGTCCTATGAGTAACACAGGCTCCCTGCACATCCCCGCAACACAACAATTCCAAAGGTGTTCAAGAAATTCCGGTGAAGATGTTGCCAGCATTTTCCACAGGTCAGTGTCAGTGTCTTTCAGCCTGAAGTCTAGTTTCTGGTCTGGGTTGTTAGCATCGATAAGTGTGCGGGTTTTGCTGTCCACTGTTATTCGTGGTCTGAGACTGCTTAAGCCGTGTTTCACCCTTGAGTCGGGAAATGCAGTCTTCAGAACGGAAAGGAGTTTCTCCTGATCATCTTCACATACCCTCGGGTAGAACATCTGGAAGCCTATCACGCCCCAGTCAAGGGAAGGGAAGACGGACTTTCTTCGAATCCACTTGATAATATTCATCCGATTGGACTTGTCTAACCTTCTTCAATACTGTGTTGAATTTATCAGCAATAACTCTCAGAGAGTTGATGCTGCAGTGTGCCTCAGACGGAACATTTTTATACAGCTGCTGAACGCAACAATCCATGGCATCTTTCATCTCATCGAAACTCGGGCTGTCCAAGGTGACATTTGATGTGGATTCTTCAGAGATGGAAGATCTTCCAGAATCACGAGGTTGCGGTTCCGTAATGTAATATTCATCATCATCTTCGTCACTGGAGATTGCTTCAAGTGATGTACTGGTCTCCTTAACGGTGCTCATCTCGACATCCTTATTGCCACTATCACTATCTTCGCTCAAGCTTGCCTCTTCCTCATCACCCAACGACTCCATATCACCCAATGATTCCTTATCATCATCGTCATCATCACCACCGTATTCCGAACCACTCTCAGATGCAGACGCACTGTCTGTGTATCTGTCCGCAGGATCGATGGTACCTACAGGCCGAAGATCACCAACATCAAGAACATCTTCCATATTAAGTCCTTCGTCACTATCAGACTCCTCATCTTCAACCTGTTTTGGCAGGATATCAATGTTTGTCGCCTTTTTAATCAGCTGTGCCTTGAGGATGCTTTCAACATCTTTGTTGAGGTTTCGGACGCTTTTTGCAACATCTTCCAACCGTGTTTCAATGCCCCTAACGTTTTCTTCATAATGATTTTGCAGCGTAGACACCGTGTTGTCAGCAACGGAAGAGAACTGCAATGCCATCACAGAAAGAAGATCGACAACTTCTGTGAAGGAGTATGGCCTAAGACCACCAATCAAGTCGGCTGAATCCATGTCCTGATTACACAACACGTTTATTTGGTCTGCCTGTCGATCGTACAGTTGGCACCAAGTCTCTATGAGATGGCTCTTGTAGGACGTGGGTCCTATCAGTAACACAGGCTCCCTGCACATCCCCGCAACACAACAATTCCAAAGGTGTTCAAGAAATTCTGGTGAAGATGTTGCCAGCATTTTCCACAGGTCAGTGTCTGTGTCTTTCAGCCTGAAGTCTAGTTTCTGGTCTGGGTTGTTAGCATCGATAAGTGTCCGGGTTTTGCTGTCCACTGTTATTCGTGGTCTGAGACTGCTTAAGCCGTGTTTCACCCTTGAGTCGGGAAATGCGGTCTTCAGAACGTAAAGGAGTTTCTCCTGATCGTCTTCACATACCCTCGGGTAGAACATCTGGAAGCCTATCACGCCCCAGTCAAGGGAAGGGAAGACGGACTTTCTTCGAATCCACTTGATAATTTCTCTCATGGTAACTTTGATTCCCTCACCCAAGAGTGGGATGTTTGACTTCGTCCTTTTCTCCTTGTTCATCAGCGAGTAGACTTTCGCAAGTGCCTTGGATGCATCTTTGACTTCTTTCTGAAGATCTGGCATTGCTTTCAGGTCATCGTACTCCCTCGTCCTGATGATAAATTCCAATTCACTCTCTGAGAACTCCTGGAACGAAGTCTCCGTGAACCTGGAACGTAATGTAGTCGGTAGTTCTTTCCTCCCCGCGTAACTAGATCCATTCTGGGTGGCAAAGAAGCGGAAACCTTCTGAAGCTACTACAACCTTGTTGGTAGCTGGATTCATGATGGAATGATCTCCCTCAAGTAGAGGATACAGCATGTTCAGTATAGCTGGTTCAGCTAAATCAAACTCATCTGCCAAGAAGAATTTACCCTCTTCCATCGCCCTTATAAGTGGTCCAGGTGCATAACCACCAGTTGGAAGAAGCGAGCCGAGATAATCATTCACCGACGTGTTGTCTGTGTTATTCACTCTTTCTAAATCTCTTCCTAGGCACTTTGCCAGGTGGACAACCAAGGACGTCTTTCCCGTCGCAGCAGGGCCTTCAAGAAGGATCGGATACTTGCAGATGATTGCATTTGACAGCATGCAGGCGCTGTTGAATCTTGTCTTTGTCCTCTCCTTGTCGATGATGTGATTCTTGTCATTTATGTCTTTGTTCCGCTTGATATAGTTGTAGAATTCATCATGCTGTGAACTAATCTCAGGAAACACCGATTGCAGGTATCTCCTCTTTTCTTCATATTTATCCCCTTGCCTTCGGAACGGCGAAATCATATTCAGGTCAACAGCTGCACTGAGTGCGCTGAGGCACCCTACTTTGACTTCATCTGAATTCAGTGCTTTGTATGCCCCATCCACTGTTCGTGCTAAATGATGTAACGTCAAAGTCTGTCCCTCATTCAGCTTTCTGAATGCTGACATAACCTTTTCTTGGTAAATCCGAAGATCAGAATCTCCAGAAAGAGCTGAATAAACTTCCTCAGCCATTTTGCTGGAAGTCATCAGCTGATTTTCCAAGTGAATCACAGCAAATCTGTTGTAGAGTGCTGGGCTTAGCTCAGTATTGGTGGCAATGTTGCTACCCTTGAGACGTTCGGTCATCAGGTTCCCCTTGGGTGGTGTCATGGTAGCAATGATTCGAAAATCTCTGTGCGGTCGAATAGACTCTGTGCCTTTTGTTGCATTCTCCGTGATCGTCCATACTGGTGGAGTTTCCAGGACACTGTTAAGTCTTTCCAACACTGTACTTTGGGCTTCAGAGAGATTCTCAAGGATCAACCAGTAACCTTCCTCGACAGCCCTGGTTACGACACCTTTTCTCCACTCAACACATTTCTGTTGAGGAACCAGGCTTCCTACAAGTGTCTCCAGTTCAGTTTGGGGTGTAATATGTAGGGAGATAGTCTTTTTCTCCAAGAGGCGCGCCAAAGCTCGGACAGTTTCCGACTTCCCACAACCAGCTTCACCTGTTATAAGAACTGGCTGCCTTTGTTCAATGGCCCTTGCCATTTGGATCCAGCATTCTTTCATCTGGTCTGTGATGGCTGATATGGGAAAGGCACTACATGGTTTAGGCTCCGGAAGTGATATCTTTTTGCTCTTGTAATATTTTGCAATGGTTTCGGTGAACAAACCGCTGATCTTACTCCGCACCTTCTTGTCACGTGACAGGTCCACAAATCTTTGATGTATAGACTGTAGCTTCTGCTCCTGTGAACCAACGCCTGAGGATGCAATTTCAAGACTCTCATGCAGGAAACCGAAGCCAATGTTAGGAAGCTGATTCTGAAGAACACAGTCTTTCTCAAGTAGCTTCCTTATGGCCTTGTATGCAGCAATAGTGACTTGGCTGACCAGGTTATTTGATGATGATTCTGGTATGGAATACTGAAGGCTTTCTCCACCAAGCTTGATAACTCCTTGCCTCTGGTCACCGGTCGATACTTCAATATCTAGCTGTCCATCAAATGGTGTGAAGCTTTCCTCACCAAGACCGTTTCGAATTGCTTCCAGAATCAACTTCCTGCTGCTTTCTTTGCGGAATCGTGCGCCATAGATCTGCCATGCCTGTTTTGCAAGAGCCTTGTTATCTATGGAACTGTCTCCCAAGGACGGGAGTAGTCGATCAGCCCAACGCAAAGCCTCCCGAAGGGTTATTTCTGCATATGGCGTATTTTTTTCCTGGAAGGCACTTTCTGCCATGGCTTGTTGTATATACCGGTGCGTATCCATTATCTTCCTGGCAACTGTGTATCCATTCTTTTCCGACACTCCTTTTTGAATGAGTTTTTCTCGAATGATCTGCTTCATCTCATCATCGGTTGGACTACTAATGATGACTGGTACATATCTTGACAACATGGCTGACGACTGTTCCTCTCGTTTCCCTTTGTACAGACCTGTGCTTGGATTCTGGGTGCAAAACAGGCGAAAATCTGTATGTCGTTTATACTCTACACATCGCCTTTCTTGCATAGCATTTTCTCCATCATCTGAACCTTCTGCCGATTCTGTAGGCAGAAACAGGACACCTGTGTCGATGGCATTTTCTATACTACAAACGACCGATTCTGGAGCAAGATTCATCTCATCCAGCAGAAGCCAAGCCCCTTTCCTGAATGCCAGCGTGAAAGGCCCTTCCTGAAATTCAACCACGGTTTTGTCGTTCCTTTTGGTGGGCACTGCACAGCCAAATATATTTGCTATGGTCGTACTACTCGACATGTTGAACCTAATGACTGGTTTGTGTAGTTTTCGGGCCGCTTCCATCACGATTGCCGTTTTTCCAACTCCAGTTGGGCCTTCCAGAAGCAGGTTCAATGGATTCTGCACAACCTCCAAGATAAGTGTCAAGTTCTTCTTCATGGTGTCCGTTCCAATCAGTGGCTCCAAACCGCTGGGCACGAGCGTCTCTAAGTCGTCATCAAGTGTAGATGGTTTAGAGTCCTGTGTTGCTGTGCTTGTCAATCGATGAATATCTTTGTTCGATTCGAGTATTAAGCCTTTCACCATCTCTATCTCAGCTCTCAATGATGCCTCACTAACTTTGCAGCTCGGAAAATCTTGTGACTTCAGATCTTCATAGTACATTTGGAGAAGATTGATTGGTTTCTGTTCTTGGGTTTGCATATCTTTCGACTCATCCTCTGGAGATGGCGCAACAGAGAGCGATCGCTGCAAAACCGACGGCCGCCCCTTCGATTGTACTATTTTCAGAAGCCTGTTCTGTATGCGCCTGTCATATCCTCGTATGTGGCATACAACCCTAACACAAGGTTCTCTGATGTAGAAAATATCATGTGTAAAGCCAGAGACGAGTTCCATGAAATGGTTATTGAACACCACTTGCAGGAAATGATTTTCTGGTTTAGCCACAGCGTTGCAGAAGAATTTGAATATCTCGGCGACATATGATGCATTCATCAAATCTCCATCCCCAAATATGTACTTGAGGGTACTGTCCAGGATTTTGGTTGACATCGTGGTCAGTTGCGGGTGCAGAAGTATCAGAAGGAAGGCTTTCACAGTTTTGACTGGAATGTCATACCGTAACAAGTTACTTCCTAACAACTCCTGTACTTTCTCTTGACCGAGAATCCGAAGTGCATCAGAGGACTTTTGCAAAATCATGAGGATGATGAGGAGCTCAAGTGAGATCTTAAATAAGTAGTCTTCATTCTCATCAGCAGCAAAAGTCAACAATCGTAAGACACCTTCTTCCATCTGACCACGGACTGCCTTCTCCGGAACTAGGATTTCTAAATCTGTACGCATTTGGCTTTCCTTGAATGCCATCAACAATACAGACGCAGCTATGGTGAGAATCGGTGGGTCGTTTGTGGTCGTCAGAATGGTACAGATGAGGGTCAGAGGCATGTCTTTGTCTTCTATCGAAACACTACTGATATTGTTCAGCACTGCTTCCATGAGAGGGACCACGTGTTCCATACCATCTGGACTTCCGTGTGCCACATCCAGCAACCAGAACAGCACCTTTGATGCAAGCAATTCTGACAGTTCTTCCTGCTCGATATATTTGACCATCTTTTTCAACAATTGTAGAAACGTTTGGCTGTGGCCCTGAAATGATTCTTTGGAAATTTCTTGGAGGTCACCTTTTAGGACATCAAACCATGACTCCAGTTGCTGGACTCCATCCTCTGGGAAGATGATGTTGGTGATGACTTTCCAAAAGATTTCATTTTCTTCTTCCCCTCTTTGTCTTGTTATCAGTGATTTTAGAAAACCAACTGCGTCTTCCTTTTTCCATTTTCGTGATGCTCCAAGCATGTCCTCGGTGACCAAGTCATCTAACTGCCAGTTTGTCAAGGAGGAAAGACATTCTGCTCCAACTGTTGAAATGTCTTCTAGAGTGTCGTCAACTTCGGAATCACCACCAGGACTGGATCCCGTCGTCAACAAACAGTTGTACAGGGCCTTGCCTACCGCTCTATCGGATACATAACATTCTGTCAGAAGAGAAGCCACGTCTTCGCTGTAGTACGGATAGGGTGAGCCACTTTCGAGTGCATGTGCCCTGATGTAGTTTGCAAATGTCTGCCAGGACTCGGTGTGCATGTCATCACCATGGCAATAACACAACAAGTTCACTAAACTTTCCAAGGCTGACACGCGTGGTTCAGGATCGCTCGTCACATGTCTATATTTCCCCAGGTCTTTGGTTTCTTTGAAACCATCTGTCCACACTATTTCCACAGAGTCTCTACCACTTTGGTACAATGATTTTATGACACTGATAGGCAGTCCAGTTTTTCCTAAAACTTGTTCTTCAAGGTCTTCTGCAATGTTACATTCGCTACAATGTATGGATTGAATCCTGCGAGGCCATGCCTCTTTCATCAACCACGAAAAATCAGTGTCAACGACCTCTCCAGGATAATGCTTCGTAACCTGGGTAAGGAAAAACACTAGGGTGTTGTCACAAAACTCCTGTGGTAGCCCGTACGTTCCTTGGAGCCGGGAGTTGGCCAGGTCCTTGAAGAGTCGGCAAAACTGAGATCTACCCGATTCCAAAGCTTTCCTACCCATGGTCGTAATTTTTTGCTTCGCGTCTTCCGTGAATGGTAGTTTCATTCTCTTCAATGGAACGTAAGCAAAGGTAATACGCAAAAGACAGTCACTGCGTATCCCCTCCTCCATCGATGCATTGAGAAACAGGTAGTGAATTATCCACATCGTGTACCACAGAATATCCGAACGGAGTTCAATGAGGACCGACAAACAGGTCATGATGATTTTTTTGACAAAATTATCCACTGCGTTTTTCAGGTCGTCATTTGAGAACGGGATTCGAGTGGTTTCTAGAAAGTTTTTCATGTTTTTCAGTAGCTTCCAAACTGCTTCTTCATCGACATCTTTGCTCGAGGTATGTTTCCGTTTGTCGTCGTAAAGAAGTTTCGCCAAACTGTTCGTCCACCTCTCGAAATTCTTTACATCTAAAAGAAATTGAATGACATTTTTTGTTCTTCCAAATGAAAAAAATAACATGAAATGAAATGATCCACGGACCATATGCTCACCTGGGTGAATGTACCAGAAAAACAAATAGGGGTGTCCCCGTCATTAGTTCAGGTGTTATTGCATTTTTTGTGTTTTTGTTTTTGGCCATCTGGTGGCCAAGCCAGGAATTAAATCGACCGTTCAGCAGCGGATATGGAAACGTGCCAGCCCTGTTCACGACGACGACAGACGACACGCCACAAAATGAAATGGTCCGTGGACCATGTGCTCACCCG
>NMRB01002419.1:66435-79819 GCA_002633025.1 Notospermus geniculatus
AATTTTACAAATACTGGAACAAATTCTAATTTTCGGTATGATTATTTTATCAAATGATTTGTAAAATCGATGAGCACAAGAATCTTGTGCTGGGTTCCAGCCTTTTCAGAGGTGTTAGCCGAGGAACGATGGTGGCGACCTCTTCAGATTGCTTTCCGAAGTGACATCCTGCAGGAAACGAGGTGTTCTGTCACTGCATTTCTCGGCAATGAGTCATTCGTTGATATTGTTGATGGGGTGCTTGTACCGCTGCCATAGCCACGGTTGCTCACGGTTGTGCTGTTTATAGTACGTTTCTCCTGTGGCCATGTGGCCTACATTTGAGGAAAATCCAATGGGAATTCCCAAGGGGAATCCCCGGCACTGCTACAATCACGCCGGTGTATTGACTGAGAATACGGAGATTTCGAAATCAAACGATAAACGTAAACTTTACGACAACGTTATTTTTCATACTACACATTCACCAGATTTTATATTGCATTTTAGTGCAAAAATAACGTTGTCGTTAACGTTTACGTTTATCGTTTGATTTCGAAACCTGCCTAAATCGTATTGTGTCAGATTTTTTCCGTAGCCAGAACGCTGCGGAAGAGGCCATCCCAAGCTGCTCCGGCGCAGTGAAAAATATTACATCGTGTATAAATGCCATTCGTATTGTTCAAGCCGAGAAAATGCCGAATGCTCACAAATCATGCTCCTCAGCGTAAAGGAGTTCCTGAAGGCAGGTGTGACAGGGATCAGTGTCCTCCTGGAATTAAAGTCCGGTCTTATTGTTCAGCGAGGGATTAGAATATATGGCTAGAGAGACCATGGCGATTTGAATATACCCTTGCAATAGCGGGCTATTGTTTGGCGGACTTGCATTTCTAGGACGTTGATTCCTGTCACACCTGTATTGTTTTTTCAACAGGAGAACAATAGCCTTGAGGAACTCGTTTACGTTCAGAAGCACTCTAAAATACGGGCCCTGCCTAGGTTTAATAATGTAATCTTACAATATACTGTACCCGCGCCCCAATACCGTCCTGGGCGGGAAATCAGAGTAGGCGGCCGATTGTCATGTGGGCCGAGCTTTGTACGGCCGGTATTGTATAGAAATTGCCGTCAAGTGAATAGGCCCTATTGGTATGCAACAGCAATTTTAGCATGTCAAAACTTCGCGGCGCTCTGGTGATTCACGGACTACATCAAGTCATGATCTGATCATTTTACAATGACGCCTGTTGCATACCAATAGGGCCTATTCGCTTGACGGCAATTTCTATACAATACCGGCCGTACAAAGCTCGGCCCACATGACAATCGGCCGCCTACTCTGATTTCCCGCCCAGGACGGTATTGGGGCGCGGGTACAGTATTTAAATATTTAATCCACTTACCTGAGGACATTTGAAATACGATAATCCGGTTTGTAAAGTACCGACATCAAAACAACACTTGCCCATCCAAAATTCAGAGACAGATAGACAGTTCACTGGCCGACGGGGAACTATATACCTGTCAGAACCCCAGATATCACATGATATGCAGGGGTGTGCCCATTTCCGTTCTCGCGATACGCATGCGTACCAATTTCTTTCCATTGATTTCGGAGAAATCCACGGGGAAAATTTTGCACAACACACACTTCACTGGGTATGATAACCTTTATTGTATCCCGCCGGTCACCCACTGGCACTGAGTAGACAATGGAAGACCTAATTTGATATTAAACTTTAAACCATTAAAATGTAAGGCTATTGTGTGACGATTTTTTGAAACTTATGTAAATACATGTAGATGCAACACTTTTGAACATTTGCTTTCATTTTGACCCCTTGATATATAATATCAATGCGTTTGATGCACGATTCAAAATTCTATCACACGCATCTCAAGAATCCCTAAAATCCTTGATGCACTAATACATGTATAGGGAACACATCACGCAGACTACGCGAGAATATACGCGTGGGTTTGAACTGATAGTACACAGATGCCACCAACATGTATTATTCATGACGATTCAAGGTGTGATTGGCCGTGCTTGGTGAACCGCATCTCTCGAACAATGAGCCTCTATAGGTGTCACCTCTGCTCTATAAGTCATCATGTGACCAAATGGTGCCCCCATTGGCTTGGTGCTCGTTATTTAATAACTTTTCAATTAATTTGTCGGACATAGCTAGCCTACTGTATAAAACGTGTTCCGAAACACACGTTTTTTATCAGTATGGACTTTCAGCAAGGCTCCGTATCATCTATCCGCATCACGTATGACGTATGTTTTTAACAGAAAATGCATTAGTTCGATACGTCATACGTGACACGGATCGACGATACGGAGCCTTGCTGAAGGTCCCTAGTAGACTTGTGTTCAGGAAGTCTTCACCGAAGCAAAGTTTCCTCAAAGCGCACTTGAGGACTTCCACGGATTCACGGAATCTATGGAGTGTAGCCTGTAAAAGTCTTCTGGAACACACAATTATTATTCGTCACACACGACTTGGCAAGATTTCCGCGTAGCGCTATTACGGAGCTCCACGACTGATACGTGGAATCCGAATTTCCTGGAAATGATAGGCTATACGCGCTATTCTCAAACCTGATTGGTTAATTTCATTAATTTGAAGACGCTTTCGAATGATGAACAGCACTAAAGTACATGTAGGCCTACACCGGGTTTTAACCGTTTGGGGGCCAAGATAGTATCCGCAGAAATGGCCATTCTGTCGAACTATAATTTTCATGTTTTGGCACAAAAGTGCGGCTAGCTTGGCCAAATTGCCGTCATTTCAATGTCAAATTCACTGTCTCATATTTTCGCTTCATGTATTTGAATTGAGGAATTAAACCCGAGGCGGAGGATCTTGGTTGCGACACCAAACCCGCGAGGGTGGAGCTAAAATGTAGTCCAAACCCGAGGCGCTTCGCCGAGGGTTTGGACGGAATGTATTATTTTCGAAGGGGAAATTTTTCGAATGGCGAAGTCTTCTCATCGCTAGGATAATAGGGTCTATGCACATTATACACTCCAATGTTGAGAGGTGTTTCCACTTGGCATGTCACAACGTACCCTGCATTTCCTGTGTCTCTCCCTCAAAATGACAGCTCCAAATTATGGTGACAGAACTTTTTCTGTTGCTACGTCAAAGGTTTGTGACAATTTGCCTTCATGGTTTACATCTTTTCCTGATAATGACGATAAAGGTATCACTGAGGACATTTACCAAAGTTTGAAGCGCTATAAATAGAGCGCTTATCTGTGGCCCTGCTGGGAAGCAACGTGGTCTCCTTTTTGGTTTTTGGCATCGAATACCCAAGCGTCCTACCGCTAACAGGTTGAACATCACCATTCCCTCTGATGAGAATAACTTAAGGCGGATTTATACTTCTGACGCCGTCACTTCGCGTAAAACGCTAGCATGCGCTTGGCATGCTTGGAGTTGGCGTTTTCATTACGCCAACCGGCCTAGCGTATTGCGGCGGGTGACGGCGTCATAAGTATAAATCCGCCTTTAATTTGTGGAATGTAGCTACTGTAGAAAACGTCTTCTGCACACACGTAAGGAGTATTCACATGCAGAACCAATGTTTCCGCGAAGTGCATTTGCATCGTTTGACGGATTCACGGAATCTATGCAGTGAAAGTCTTTTGGAACTAACTGCGTTTCCGCGTAACGCCCTTACGGTGACCTGCCGACACCCGGAATCCGAAATTGATTGGCTATACGCCCTCTTTTCTCAAACGTGATTGGTTCTCAGCTTTTCTCCAAACCCCATCGTGCCTAGAAATATTTGAAGAACCTAATCCAGGTTTCGGCATGTTGCCATTAACATAGTCTCGCGTCACCAGCCTCTCTCTCTTACAGGAGAGAGTCTGGTAGAACAGACTACAAAATCTTGTTACCGCCAGGTGGCGAGTGTCCAGCTCACAGCATCCGAATCTGATTGGCCAACGGCTGATTAAACATGGCTGCGCCCATGAAACGCATGATGAACGAACAAGGAACGAAATAGTCCGAGGGAAATGTTACCTTTTTAATACGTTTTATCGTGGTTTTCACCGAGTGATATGTAGAAGCGATCGAGCCTGGCCGTTTGAGGTGGATCGCTGATGAAATAAAGTGGAATTGTATTGTATAAGGATCGATTTACCGTCTGGCTGAACTTAGACTCCCTGGTCGGAAGTGACCTAATCCATGGCACAAAATGTAAGTCCTATTGTACAATCGGCTTATTCCGGCAATCGATGACCATGGATAGTCGTTCCTACCGTGCTAAAAAGGTAAATTTTCCCTCAGACTCATTCGTTCATCATGCGTTTCATGGGCGCAGCCATGTTTAATCAGCCGTTGGCCAATCAGATTCGGATGCTCTGAGCTGGACACTCGCCACCTGGCGGTAACAATATTTTGTAGTCTGTTCTACCAGACTTTCTCCTGTAAGAGAGAGAGGCTGGTGACGCGAGACTACCATTAACACCGTTTTGACTTTTTCATCATGGCCGAAGACAAACCATTATGACCCTGCTACACTGTAGTATGGAAAGGCCATCTCAAGCTACATGTTCCTCACTTGGATGGCGTCTTTGCTTGCTCTTTGCAAGGTAGGCCCTACAAGGTACGAGGCACCACGTTCCATATGACGGACTGAAGTGCCATGGACGATTAATTCCATCTTCCCACAGCAGGGATTTTTACCTCGCTCCTCTTCATCCACTCACACAAACCCCTGCTGAAATAGAACATCCAGTGAATCAGGTGCGGCTATTCCACACTCTAGTTGCACTCCCTCAATTGTCATGATTTTGGTACTTTCGTGGTTTAACCCTGTTTTATCGTAGACGTTTTGTATGTAGAAATCACTTATGTCTTTTCATTAATGACTGAATGTTATCCCAGTGGCTCTTTTTATATAAAAATAAGATTCTTATTATTTTTGATTGTTTATCTAAGTCATTGTTATTTAGAATTCACACCCTAGAAATGCTGCACTCTGATTGGGTAATGGTTTTCTGACCGCCTCATGCTTGGCTGGGAGGCCAAATTTCAGCAGGGCTTTGTGGGGAGTGTATGAAGAGGAACGAGACCAAAGCCCTGCTGTGGGAGGATGATGAATTCCATATAGCGCAAGCTGGATTCGAACCCAGGACCTGCCACGCCTGCCGCTTGCTATAAGCTGACGTGATGACCACTTGGCTATCATCGAAACCACGAGGTAATCGAGGCTCCTCAGATTTGAACACCATCATGACCTGACAATAATGCATTCAGGTCTCTGAACGTGCCCAAGTCACTGTGCAGTGCATTCTTGTACTTCGATGGTAGAAGATCCCAATTAGAAACATCAGCACAACACCAATGCCGTCATTGCAGAGCTGAATTCCTAGGATGTCCAATTCTTTCATCTGAGGGAATTGCGAATATTTGGTGTCCCAGGGCACGCGCAATTTGACCTAGTATGTCATTTAGATAAGCTGGTAGCAAGTACTAGGCCTATGTGCTATCGTATGTCAGGAGGCACGAAGACACTGACATTACTTTCGAGTATATATAATTTTTGGTGATCGACATGGTCAAAAAGTCACCTGTGGATTTATATCTGTAGTATCACTAAATATTGATGACAACCGAGTTATCTTATCGCATGTAAATCCCAGTCATATCGCATGTAAATCCCAGTCAATACCAGTCATATCCCTAGCAAGTGGGCCTCGTTAACCGAAGTGCAATATGCATCTAAGTGTAGTTAACACGGAGAACGAAATACGAAATTCAACTTCATTACCTGGACCTAATGTATTTCTAGAGATGGTTGGTATCACAAATTTGTGTCCCTGCTGCCAGTGCGTCTTTTAGCATGATATCGTATAAGATCGAGAGAGTTATGGTGCGTCTTGAAATTTTTTTTACACTTCGTATCTAGGAAGTGGTAACGAAAGATAGATTTCAAAGTTTAATATAGCATCATAACTCTGTCGGTCTAACGTCATACGATAAAAGATGACCTTGCAGCAGGCGATGTTTGTGGTACGCACATCGCCTGAAATACATTACATCATGAAACTGTGGTCCAATTTCGTATTTCGTACTTCGTGTTTCGTCAGATTTTCGAACCTTCACTAGGGAGGTTTCACAAATCTGACGAAAAACGAAGTACGAAATACGAAATTCAACTTCATCTCCAGGACTTAATATATTTCTGGAGATGGTTGCTACCACAAATGTCCCTATTGCTAGTGCGTCTTTTAGCATGTCGTGTAAGACCGAGGGAGTTATGGTGCATCTTGAATTTTTAAATTTCCACTTCGTAGGCCTATCTACGAAGTGGAAACAAAGATAAATTTCAAAGTTTAATATACACCGTAACTCTACCGTTCTAACGTCACAGGCTAAAAGACGCTCTTGCAGCAGGCAATATTTGTGGTACCAACCATCTCCTGAAATACATTTCGTCACGGAAGTGAAGTCCAATTTCGCATTTCGTACTTCCTGTTTCGTTAGACTTGCGAAACCTCACTACTATTGGCCTTCACAACGGTATTCCGAGGTTCGTATCTCTCGATTCGCTGCATTTAAAGGAAGGGTGTTACTATACAGTGTACACGTCTACAAATTGTAAACCAGGGTTTCTGCTGTATTTGGACTTATAAAAGCAAAATATCACTATTTTACCATTATGAGCAAACTCTATTTTAAACCGGAACATATTTGATATCCTTTCTCGCTTAGTATGTAAAATCACCTTCATCGGTTTCAAAGAACTACTTGCGGGCAATGGATTCATTGTGTTACATTTTATATCAAAACTCAAAAATGATATTTTGTCCTCGAATGCCATATATCGCATGCAAAACTGAAAAAATATTTGGTGCTTATGACTCCATTTTATACCATAGCAATGGTCGTCAGTGTATGAAGTTTTTGGCGTAATTATCTTACCAACATACCCGTTTTTCGATCGAAAAAGAAAGAAACCGGGTTTTCCTATGTCGCAGTCAAGGATCACGTCACTTTCAGCAGTAAAGACATTATACTGAACGGTGTCACATGGGTGTGGGAATTTCAGGCCAACTGAATTTGACAACACCACAGATTTATCGGCGTTAACGAATGACATCGTATTAACAGTTGCTTTTGCGCTCCCTGGAAAATCATCGTTGCACGCTAACATGACTTTGTCTTTTCGAAATACTGTTGGTAAAATAAACTTTGACCAACGGCAGCGGTCGAATTTGGGTACGATGTTATATGTGACTGATTCATTATACATATCAAGAAGTTGATACGTTGTTTTTCCTATGTGCCTGTAAGTGATAAAAAGTAAAAACCTTCTCTCATATAAACACTGACCTTCCCATAGGATATAAAAACTTTTGTATTGCACCGTGTGCCACAATTGAAAAGTGTTATTTTTTAGATTATACAGTCTGACTCTGTTCGGGTATATACCACCTCTCGTAGTAATCAATAAATATCCAGAATGTATGTCATACCACCAGGTATCCTGACCAGTGCGAAACCTAAAATGGGGTTTAAGTGACGTCCTAGCAGCTCGTTCGTATAATACTTTCTGTGACTTGAGGAACAAAATAGAAAACCGTTTTTAATCAAAACGAAAAGTTTACTGAAAATATTTCTAGTTCTTTAGTCTCCGTGGGACAAAACCAATTATTACAGGTTAGCTGGATTTAAGGTCGATCTATTAGCGCCGTTTAGACGACAAGCCAAAATAACACATTCAGATTCAATCCGATTGGATCCGATCGACCCGCATCGGGTCTCATTTGCATGTAGACGAGATTTGAATGTGGTCCAATGCGGTCCAATGTGGATTCGGGACCATTTTAAATCCACATTGGACCGCATTGGGTGTGTTGTAAATAGTAAACAAACCCACGTGAAGAATGAAGTTTTAAAATTGCGAGCAGTTTTTCTCCCACAACATTTTTCAAACTTTGAAAATGGAAATGTGCTGTTCACCAAATGGAGCTTGTCCGTAAAACAGCTGATTTGGGGTTTTTGAAGTAGATGTCCGTGAAATTCCCGAAACAGAGAAAATTATGTGGAGTAAAAGCTGAACTGTGTTAATTATAAGTATTGAATTAGCATCTTTTTTAAAAACCTGCGGTTATACCGACACGTATGGCAAGCGGATTGTCCAGTTATTCAAAAAACCTATATTTTTGCACTAAAACCTAGTTTTTTGCTCATAAAACTTACTTTTTGTGGAGAAAATATAGGTTTTTTGACAAAAACTAAGTTTTTTGAGCAAANATAGATTTGAATGATGTAAGTAACCAATTAGGTATTCTGTGTGTTCTTACCACAAACGAATGAGTTGAAGCATGTGTACCTTACCTGATGAAGGGTTATTCACACTATAACACCACGTTGAACTTGTCAAGTGGTGAAACTATGGCTGCCATGATATAGTATCAGTCCAGCCTCGGTGTTATCACTGGCTATATACGGCTGGACAGGGGACCAGTCATATCGAGGTGTGGAGGGAGAAAGAGTCACCGAACGCATATAGTCGTGCTTTAATATAGCATCATAACTCTGTCGGTCTAACGTCATACGATAAAAGATGACCTTGCAGCAGGCGATGTTTGTGGTACGCACATCGCCTGAAATACATTACATCATGAAACTTTGGTCCAATTTCGTATTTCGTACTTCGTGTTTCGTCAGATTTTCGAACCTTCACTCATAGAGAGGTTTCACAAATCTGACGAAAAACGAAGTACGAAAAACGAAAATAATTCAACTTCATCTCCAGGACTTAATATATTTCTGGAGATGGTTGGTACCACAAATGTCCCTGCTGCCAGTGCGTCTTTTAGCATGTCTTGAATTTTTAAATTTCCACTTCGTAGGCCTATCTACGAAGTGGAAACGAAGATAAATTTCAAAGTTTAATATACACCGTAACTCTACCGTTCTAACGTCACACGCTAAAAGACGCTCTTGTAGCAGGCAATATTTGTGGTACCAACCATCTCCTGAAATACATTTCGTCATGGAAGTGAAGTCCAATTTCGCATTTCGTACTTCCTGTTTCGTTAGACTTGCGAAACCTCACTACTATTGGCCTTCACAACCGTATTCCGAGGTTCGTATCTCTCAATTCGCTGCATTTAAAGGAAGGGTGTTACTATTGAGAGTATACGTCTACAAATTGTAAACCTTGGTTTCTGCTGTATTGGGGCTTATAAAAGCAAAATATCACTATCTTACCATTATGAGCAAACTCTATTTTAAACCGGAACATATTTGATATCCTTTTTCGCTTAGTATGTAAAATCACCATCATCGGTTTCAAAGAACTACTTGCGGGCAATGGATTCATTGTGTTACATTTTATATCAAAACCCAAAAATGATATTTTGTCCTCGAATGCCATATATCGCATGCAAAACTGAAAAAATATTTGGTGCTTATGACTCCATTTTATACCATAGCAGTGGCCGTCAGTGTATGAAGTTTTTGGCGTAATTATCTTACCAACATACCCGTTTGTCGATCGAAAAAGAAAGAAACCGGGTTTTCCTATGTCGCAGTCAAGGATCATGTCACTTTCAACAGTAAAGAAAGAATACTGAATGGTGTCACATGGGTGTGGGAGTTTCAGGCCAACTGGATTTGACAACACCACAGATTTATCAGCGTTAGGGCTAACGAATGACATCGTATAAACAGTTGCTTTTACACTACCTGGAAAATCAGACATGCACGCGAACATGACTTTGTCTTTTCGAAGTTCTGGTGTGATGAACCTCATCTTTAACAAAAGGCAGACCTCGAATTTGGGAACGATCATCTCGTATGTGACTGATTCATTATAGATATCATGAAGTTGATATGCTTGTCTAATGAAATGATTAGTGATAAAAACCAAAAACCTTCTATCATATAGTCGCTGACCTTGCCATAGGACGTACGAAGATTTGTATTGCATCTTGTGCCAAAATTGAAAAGTGTTATTTTTAAGATGGTAGAGTCTGACTGTGTTTGGGTATATACCGCCGTTCGTAGTAATAAATAAATATCCAGAAAACATGTCGTACCACCAGGTATCCCGACCAGTGTGAAACTTAAAAGGGGGTTTAAGCGACGTTCTAGCAATTCGTTTGTATACCATGGTACCGTCCTGTTTCTCGCAAAACAAAAGGGAAACCTTTTGTTTATCAAAATGACATGGTTACTGGAAATACTTAAGTTAGTACATGTACTTTTAGTTAAAAAGGTCGTGGCCCAATTCTGGAGGAAGTCATTACGATGTGCATTTGAGGCCGTTTGGGGGAACCCCATACCTTACTAGGGCTAGTTAATTGCCAAAGTGCCCAGTTTGCACAGGCCAGTGTACACAAATACAACCAACTAAGCTGGCAATGAATGTTTTTTATCTTTTCCAAGGTCTACTCCAGCAAACCTCTCAGTTTATGCATTCCAGCAATAGGCCTTGAATTTGACAGTCTTATTTCCCATGTGACATAAGCTAAGGTTACACCTGTTAAAAATACCCGTGTTTTTCCAGACCCGTGTCAAACCCCTGTGTACGAAAATCCCGGCGAGAGGTCACACTAGGTATCTTGCAGCTAACCGACGGAACGGACGTAACGGACGAAACGGTGACTTATAATAAATTACCCGCCCCTTTTCCACACGATTGGCTGTCCAGGCGATCGCTCCTGTAATGACCAACAAAGTGGGCGAAACCATTCGTTTGAGACCCCATTATTACATAGAGAAGGCAAATAGTCTTGTCGACAGGCATCAACCGTCATGCTTTGCGCGCCCCCGTGTGACGAATTAAGAAATGATGTTTGTTTTGGATCGGCATGTAGCTTGGCAAAAAATCGATACTCATGAAACAAAAGTTGCAATATCAGAAAGTTTCAAAATTCTATTCAATTAATTCCATCCGCACACAAAATCTCTTTTTCTGCGACGAAGTGCTTCATCAGTGCGGCCATCATAAGTATTTCGCAATATCTGCATGGGCAGGCAAGTCTCCTCGGACATGCGCAAGGACGCGATGGTAATTATTCTGGTGAATGTGCCAGGCATTTCTGATGGCGTCTTTTTCAGGCTGTGTAAATGGCCGTATTACTCTTCTCTCAGCCGTTTTGATGATGCAGCAAACACGTGAATACAATCTACATACGCTGACAATGGTCACAAAACATGTGACGTAAATCCCTGGCACCCCTATCGAGCTGATTGAGTAGCGCCATGCATGAATTAGATCTTGGCCAATAGACTGACAGACCTTATTACATTATGCCGAAGGCGTGGTGACGAAAATCATTCTCCAAGCGTAGGGTAGATTGGCGGTAGGGGCATTAATAGTGTAAGACTGTAGTGTGGAGACATTTCGTTGGAGAATATCGTACTATACGTCGCCGCATAAATAATTTTCGTCCGTTACGTCGCTTAGCTGCAAGATACCTACTACTACAATGTAGTTAAGTAGCCCGGCGAGAGTTGCGCTGCATGCATTGACTCTTCAGCCATTTCCGTATTGGCACACATTGTTGGAGGCGCGAAAACGACGTCATTTAATGGCTGCGCCATCTAAAGCCATGCGAAGAACTAACGAAAACACGGGGATTTCGAAAAGCACGGCGAGATTGCCGTGTCTCAAAAACCCGTGTTTTTCATACAAGGTTTCTTGAAGCCCGGCAATTCATAGGTGGGCAATTCTCCAGTAGAGAATGGATATTACAAAATCAAATTTTTATTTTCATCTTTGGTATTACAACTCGTCCAGATTAGCAAAAAATCTAGGAGATTCAGGCAACACTGCTGGAAATTATAATGTGAAGTGTTATCAATTATAAGGCAAGAAAAATTTATGAAAATTAAAAGTCATGTTTTTTTGCACAGAATGTCCTGACATGACCTTGTTTTAGTACCCTTCTTTAGCCCTCCGTAGGTCAGATTGCATACATGAAAACCATGGTGCTTTGGTTGATTTCACATCTACAAGACCTGATTGAGGAACAATGGACAAATACAACACAATACAGTTGGGATGAATATGACTTTGAAGCCTTCTTTTCAGGAGTAATTTTTTTGTAATTCCGTTACTGTAATTCCGTTACCACACACTGTCTTTAGAAATGTTAATTTCTCTTAGATGAAGAAAGATTTGGTGACGGTTAATATCTGAACTGAGAACTAACAACATTAGCTGTATTATCATACTGTTATTGTAATCATACGTTCTGCGGGTATTGTGTAAGAATTTTTTTAAAGTTGGTGATTGCTTTTTCACTGCCTCTCTGATTAATTCCGTTACCGACAAAAGTGGGCAACACTGCTCCTAAAGCTTGAATTGTACACTGGGTTTGAACCTGTTCAAAAATATTTTGGCCTGATATGCCCCGGATATGACTGATTTCGTATCCGTCGTATTTGCCAGATAAGGGTGGGAGCGAAAAATATGACTAAGTTTTGCTCTGATTTGTAATTCCGTTACCGGAGAATTGCCCAGGTGTGACCGTAAAAAAACCGGGGATTTTATGTAGTGTAACCACGGCTATTGTGTAAAATGTTTGATGTAATGCCTTTGCAATAAGTCATGTGTCAGTGATCTTGGTTACTGGCGACATAACCAGTCTGGCATTTGCTTGGATGATCACTATCACTTCCCCTTTGGTGTTCATTTCAGTAGGGCCGTTTAGTCGTTAAGCCGAAAACCACATTCGGATTCGATTTGGTAAACAGGGCCTTAGAGAATATGTTGCAGAAATAAACCTTCCCACATTAACTAATTTTACATAATCTTACAATACATCACCTGGTTAATCTGAGCCACTGACCTAATTGCACCTTGCACCCCTCTGGTTATAAGTGAGTCATGCCAATCCACTATTAAGTAGGACAGATTAAGCAATCATGTGTATCAAGGCAAGGGGGAATGCATAATGGTTACGGCCCAAACATGCTGCAAATTTCTCTGTTCAACTGCATAACTTTCCGGCAAGGCAACAGCCTATTTTCAACTTCGTTATAAATCAGGCAGAGAAGGAAAACAATAGGATTACACAAAGTCAACATCTTAGATCTCTTATCTAGACCCCTCTGAAACGCGTTTCACAGGGGTCAAATGGGTCGGGGAGCCTAAGGCCCCTTTTCACTACGTGTTTTCAACCGGGTCGAGCACGGCGCGGCAAAAAAGGTGATAGTAGGGAGGTTTCGAAATCAAACGATAAACGTGAACGTTAACGACAACTTTATTTCTGTACCGAAAATGCAATGCAAAATCTGGTTAATGTGTAGTATGAAAAATAACGTTGTCGTAAAAGTTTGGTTTATCGTTTGTTTTCGAAACCTCCCCAATGTAAATGGGTTAGCACGGCACAACTGGGCTCGGCACGGTGCTACTTTCA
>NMRB01002419.1:88144-107611 GCA_002633025.1 Notospermus geniculatus
TCAGGAGGATATTAAAAGTAGTACAGCCTTGCCATACGATGCACACGACACTGCAGCACAAAGACGACGGAGAGGGCACTGACCCAAGATCCGGCCTGATCAGGGTCTTATTGCCTATTAAGTGGTAAAAAACTGATTCTGTTTGTGGTTTCATTGAAGTGTATTGCATATTCTGGAATGTTGGTCAAGAATCCTTAAGGTCAAAGAAACCTTACGCCAGTAATATAATATGCACAGATTTGATTCAAATACATGTATGTGGATTTTCCCCGCCGTACACGACACAATTTTTTGGTCACCTGTGAGATAAAAGCTGTGGTTACACTACATCAATCCCCGTGCACGCTTCATTGCTGCTGGGGCTGTTGACCCGAAATTTAGTACATGTACATATATTTCCCTTTGTCAGATGACTTATGACATCAAGTTTCGGCGTTCGGTTCTTGGCTTGACCACCAGGTGGCCGAAACCGAAAACACAAAAAGTGTAATAACTCATTGACTAATAGCTGAATCATCTCCAAATTTTTATCATAGGTGCATCTAATGAGCATACACAATGGGACATTTGACCCAGTACTTTACAAGGTCACAGAGGTCAAAGTTTAAAATATTGCCATTTGGTGCCATGTTTCGTGGCTATTTGACGTAGAATCCCTACCGAATTATGGCCGCCACGTGACATTTTCAAAATACACTTTGGCCCATAATATCACATGAGCACCAACTAGAATGTTCAAAAAATTGGTGTAATTATGTACAGTGATTGGAATTGTAATTTATATCAGACTTAAACCCACACTTTTAACTTTTGTCTTTAGCAATAGTTACTATGTAGGATGTTCCAGCCTGTTTTGTAGATACCTTGAAACATGCATGTGTATACTAAATTTTTACCATGGTCATGTTACCCCGGAACCAGGTCTTGACCTAGATATTGGGATTTAACCTTTATCATTTGTTCTTCTGGTACATTCTCACGTTACCCAGGTGAGCCCATGGTCCACGGACCATTTCATTCAACACAATGTACGCTCTGTCTGCGGGGAGGCAGCTGCCTAGAAATCGCCAGAAGAAGTACTGCCATATCTTCTTCGTCCGAGGAATCCATGGCCGATGACCGAGCAGAGTGCAGGCGAATACTCTATATGACTCGCCGTGTCCGTATCGTGTGGGGTATACGGTATACGGATACGCTGGCGAACAAAGGCTCCGCAAAGGATTCGCGACCGTATACCGCATGCTTCTATGTGAACTCCGCCTGAAGGCGTTGTCGGTTGACAGACTGGCACGTCGGGAAAGTGTGCAACCAATCACGAAGGCGGTAACACAGACCGAAACACCTACTGAAGAATCTGATTGCGCGTAAGCGGGCAGCACGTGCGCGAAGCACCAAAAATTAACGCGGGACCCTGACGGACTAGAGGCATGCTTCCACCTGCGTGCGATTGGGCAACGCGCGCGATTTACCTTTGTTTGCGTGTAGTGCGGCGGGAAATAACGAAGCCCTTTTCGGCGCGCGTCAACGAATCGCGTTTGGCGCGTAGGCAACGCGGCTGGAAGCGTTCAACCAATCAGGGATGCGGTAACACGGACCGAAACACCTGCCGAAGAATCCGATTGGCGGAACGCCTGCAGGACGCGCTGCGTACGCGCCAGTCTGTCACCGGCTTAAGGGTGGGTACGCGATTCGCCCAACTCATGCGATGGTTCTTTGTTATTTCATGCCGCAATGCCTCCCAAACAAAAGCGATTCGCGTGCGATTCCAAATCGCTTGGCGAATCGCTTCTAGTGTATACCCACCCTTGAGGTCTCGCTGCGTGATGCGTCAAATCTTTTATTTTCCGCCGTTCTGCTTCCTAACAAAAGATTTGACGCATCACGCAGCGCGAAACGCACAAGTGGACCCCGACCTTTAGTGCGTTCATCGCACGCGCGCTTAAGCGAAAACAAGGAGTATCTCGTCTTCTTATGCCATAATGCCATTCCAAACATTCTACAAGAATATTTCATAAGTGGGCCTAGCCAGGCCTATAAAATCACGCTTTCGCGCTAGTCTGTCACCGCCTTTTTAGTAGTGTCCCACTGGCGAGTTTGGCCTGCGGCAAGGGACGAATGAGAAATTCGTAGCTCCTCATAACAGTTCTTAGACTGTCGTCTATGTTCGCAGTGATTCTCTCACTGGCTCTATCTGATCCTATACTACAAATGCTAAGTATCGCAGCTTGTCGCCGACTTTAGATCCCCCTTGTCGTGGGCAAAAGTCGCCAGTGGGACACTACTAGGTACGGAAATCGTTCGTCAGGCTGATGGTGAGCAATAGGTTACCCGCGAATGGACAATAGTTGACGCAACCCGTAAAATCACGAAAGCTTTGTAAATGAGATCCCAGGGCTTTCCATTGAAATGACATAAGAATAAGTACACAAAAGGTCGCTGTGATGCCGTCAAAAGGAAAGGACCATTCACACGTGAAAGGTGTATTTGTGGAAAAAAACCGAACGAAATTCTCTTCACTGAAAACTCTGATGAGAAGACTCAATAGAAAGTTACATGTATGATGAGTTGTAATATATTTATCAACAATATTGACGATTATATTTGCGAAAGTGTGGATGACCACATTAGCAACCGTAGTTCTTAGAATGACCATGATGGACCTCAATACGTATCATCACGGACCAATGCTCAGTTTCTAAAGACGTCAATATTTGAATTGATCGGAGGTGGCCAATGGAAGTCAAATTTCAGAGATCGGAAGATACATGATACGTTAAACCACACAACACATGTCAATCTAATCTGCAGAAATACTGTGGTGTCGGAGTTACGCCGGATTCCACTCCATATCCACCCATTGGTTCTGGGGAATTTGGGGTTCGGCCTGTGGACTGAAATTGTGGTGTGGGTGTATATGAATGATCCTGCATGAGACATGCCCCGATAGCAAATCATTTTTGTTTGGGCTATACCTTCCCTAAAAGTACGGCTAGGCCTGACCGCCCCCAGTCCGGCATAACTCCGACACCACAGTATATTGAACATCGACTTTCTGGAAGACCCAATCTGCACTTGTCACAAACGCCGAACTTACTTCGACGAACAACTCATGAATCCCGATCCTTTCTTCGGGCTGAGTCAACCCTTTACGGTTGCACCACGGTCGGACTCCCTCCGGTACTTGTCAACGCCACCCTGACGTGGGAGCGACATTGCATATCAGACGTACTATATGGCAGTTGGTTTGCCCAGTGATGCGCAGAGTCGGTCGATATAAAATGCAGGTTCCAGGTTGCATTTCTACAGTGCATTTTTGATTTCCCCGGCATTGAACGCTAACACCGAAGATAATAATTAACTTGCAACGTGCACTTCATACCGACTTCTTTCTAGACAGCTGTCTCTTCGTTTTCCTGAAAAATCTATTATGTCCGAAATAATTTCAGCTGATAGTAATATTCTGGACCACCGATTCGGAAGACCACCTTTGTCGACTTTTATGAAATAGGCCCTAAGTGTTATTACTTGATACGACACAACTTAGCATGCTGTAACCGACTGTGTGAACGACATTCGTTTTTCGCACGAATAATAAACGGCTCTGATGAATCAAACTTGTACCAAGCGTTTTTTACCAACGCCATTCGTTGACTACTGGTATGTGTATATCACCCCCGAGGGGCATTTTGTTGCACATCGATCAATCAGTGAAAATGCAAGGACTATTGTTTTCCCGTGAACACCGTATTGTTTTGATACAAATCTATTATAGCATAGCATAGCATAGTAATGGGGCTTGTGTAGGATTCAATGGCGAAAGACGTTTCCAACAAGGTGGGCTCTAAGAGTTCTTACCGTATGACATGAGAAGCTTAAGGCACAAAAAAATATTATCTGTTTCTTGTCCAGCAACTCAGCAGAAGTTGATGCGAGCATGCGATTTTTTTTTTTATTTTCCAATAATTTTTTTTCAGTTATCTTCATGGATGGGGGAAATATTACCAACAAACTATCTCACTACATGTTTAAAGCACAAGTTTCATGAAAAATCAATATAATTTCAAGTGATGAAGCATTTCTATGCATTTTATAGAAGGTGCTGCGGAAGTAAAGTGAGAAAATTTTAAATTGGTGAAAAAAAATTTTCGATCCGACGGGCTCGGGAGTGACGCGGGCACGGACAAGAAACAGATATACTTTTTTGGGCCTAATACCATTCTGTGCCAATAGGTTTCTTTCATAAAAGACGCGCGCGCTGACACAACGCGGTAAGCCCAACCCTCCTCGACCACTTTATTGAATGGGACAACCATGATTGGCTCTCGCTGACCTAACAATACCATACTCGCCCCGCCTACGATGACAATGGCAATGAATGACCAGCTCGATCGTTCCTGCTGGACTTCAACGCCCCCATGCGACCGGTGTGTTAGAATCTGTTTTCTTTGGAAGAGTAATCAATGAGACGGGCGATCAATCCCCCATCTTGGTCTACACGAGTGTCTGTACTAAAGTCAGACACAACCTCATACTTCGTCCGTGCAAATCATTGAGAAGTTCGCCGTGATTTGTGTTTCCCTCGCACCTCGAGTCGCCGTACACCAATCAGAACACTTTTTTAGTGGTCAACACAAAGGTGTGCATGATGAAAACCGGGAGCGATGTCACAAGCCTTGGCAAAGAAGTCATATCATGGGCTAAATCAAAACATGCATGAATGATAGTGCGGATTAAATGTAAAAAGACCTCCCCTACTCTAACCGGACACTGTAGTTTCATATCCCAAACGCGCCGCGCGTTGAGCCGCCCTTCTATTGTTTGCCATAATTAACGCCGCGCGTCGCATTTATTGTTCCATTAATTGTTTAACAGCCCACACAAAGCCCGCCTTGTTACAACTCAAAAGGTGATTCAATAATAACCGACTGTGGTGGCTTAATACACAGTATACATGTGGTAGACTCTATAGTGCTAGCGTGAGTTAAAGCTGAACTAGATCGTTAAAAGCAGCGCACGGGAGGTTTTAAAAAATAAGCCGCGCCATCGCGCGGCTTAAATGTCAAACAAGTGCCCATCCGCCATGTTCCAAACGCCCGTCCGCCATGTTTTGAATGTCTCTCCAAACCCCATAGACTTTCCAATGTCCGTGGTGGCGCCAGCGTATTCCAAATCCAATCGGCGAAGGAGTCGTATCATGGCCTTGTATGCAAGTACACGAACATTGTACACGGCAGTACACGAGGCATCAATGTAGGCATCACAATCACTGCAAACAAAACAAAACAAACATTAGTTAGAAGGATAAAACGAGAAATAGGCTATACGCAGGCATTATGAAAATAATAATTGAACTTTCAGTACATTCGGACGGCTGGGAGTGGGCCGGAACTTACCATACGCCAACATTGTCAGAATGCACTAACAAAGAAGGGCGAGGCCAAGGCCAGTTGAAAAAGGTTTAGCAGGTAAACCAAACGGTTCGATATAACTAATCAGATTGTCTGATGAAAAGTAATGAAAGTAACCTACCTTTCAAGATGTGAAACCGTGTGACTTTATCCGTTCTAATGCAGAAAAACACGAAAAAATATACACACGGGTGTCCTTCTCTGACTAAGGAAATCGCCATTTTGTACTCTAGGCCTATGAAATCCGACCTCGACGCAATCATCCACGCATAACATTGTATAAATTCTTACATTCCTCTATTCGAAATTGGATTTCTTTATTACAATGTAAAAATTCACAGAATGTTATGTATGGGTGATTGCGTCAAGGTCAGATTACATAGGCCTAGAATACAAAATGGCGATTTCGTAGTCAGAGAAGGACACCTGTGTGTGTATTTTTTCGTGTTTTCCTGCATTAGAACGGATAAAGTTACACGCTTTCACATCTTGAAAGGTAGGTTACTTTCATTACTTTTCATTAGTCGGTCTAATTAGTTTTATCGAGCCGTGTGGTTGACCTGCTAGGCTTGTTCAATTGACCTTGGCCTCGCCTTCTTTGTCCGTGCATTCCAAAAATGTTTGCGTATGGAAAGTTCCGGCCCGCTCCCAGCCGTCCGAATGTACTGAAAGTTCAATTTTTATTTTCGTAATGCCTGCGTGTAGCCTATTTCTCGTTTTTTCCTTCTAACTAATGTTTGTTTTGTTTTGTTCGCAGTGACTGTGATGCCTACATTGATGCCTCGTGTACTGCCGTGTACAATGTTCGTGTACTTGCAAACAAGGCCGTGATGCGACTCCTTCGCCGATTGGATTTGGAATACGCTGGCGCCACCACGGACATTGGAAGTCTATTGGGTTTGGAGAGACATTCAAAACATGGCGGACGGGCGTTTGGAACATGGCGGATGGGCACTTGTTTGACATTTAAGCCGCGCGATGGCGCGGCTTATTTTTTAAAACCTCCCGTGCGCTGCTTTTAACGATCTAGTTCAGCTTTAATGCACAGTGACTTTGTTTACCTTTCGCTCGCACAGCCCTTCTGGCGCTGGTCATTCATGGTCACTGTAGAGGAGGCGGGGCGAATCGTTGACATTGTTATATATATGAGGTCAGCGAGAGCCAATCATGGTTGTTCTATTTAATAAGGTGGCGGACGAGGGTTGGTCTTGCCGCGCGGCGTATTCGCGCGCGTCTTTATTGAAAGAAACCTATTCGGACGCTGAGCTGGTCAAGAGGGCCATGGGTACAAAAGCTTGCCTAAAATATTTGCCTTAGAGAATACGTCTGGTAGAGATATAGGCCTACCATGCTTGGAAAATGGGTCCTATTAATAAACACTTAGCAATGCTTTTACTTCTGATTTGTACAGCGTTGCCTAGTGCATTTGTGTTGCAAAATTTAAGTAAAAGCATTTATTAGTCCTTAGGGGCCTATTCATATGACCCAATGAATGGCCAGGACGTCATGCGGGAGAACTAGTAGACCACCGTCTTTGTTGGAAAAGTCTAAAAATTCATCATGGAAAGGGAAGAATACCATGATATTTCCCAATGCCATCGATTAATCCAGCATTGATTTCAATGATCCCAAAATTTTCGCTTATGTATCGGTACACCTTAAAGATAATGCATCACGGGTATTTTCGCGGGCCACGAAATTCATTGTTTATTTACATTTTGTTTGTTTATGTCCAGGCTTTCTTTGTCTTATGAGTAATTTGCTAGTGGCATGCCTCTCTAGAAATTCTGTTGATTCCAAAAGTATTCATTTTGGCATGTCCCAAAAGTCCAAAATAACATAATGTAATTAAACATCCATGTTTACAAACATTGAATGTAAACAATGAAGTCATGATATATTATCTTTAAGCCCCTGTCACACTGTGGCGACTTAGCCGGGCGAATCCCCGCGAACTAAAATGAAATGGTCTATGGACCATGTGCTCACCCCTTTGGACATAATAGTGTAATGACAGAGAGAGGTGTGTACATGGTCCATAGACCATTTCATTCTAGTTCGCGGGGATTCGCCACAGTGTGACAGTGGCTTTAACGCCGTTTTGACTTTTTCGTCATAGACAAAGCATTATGACCCTGCTACACTGTAGTATGGAAAGGCCATCTCAAGCTACATGTTCCTCACTTGGATGGCGTCTTTACTTGCTCTTTGCAAGGTACAAAGTACGAGGTACCACGTCCCATGCGACGGACTGAAGTGCCATGGACGATTAATTCCATCTTCCCACAGCAGGGCTTTTTACCTCGCTCCTCTTCATCCGCTCACACAACCCCCTGCTGAAATAGAACATCCAGTGAATCTGGTGCGGCTGTTCCATACTCCAGTTGCACTCCCTCAATTGTCGTGGTTTTGGTACTTTCGTGGTTTTAACCTGTTTTATCGTAGAAGTTTTGTATGTACAAATCACTTATGTCTTAGTGGCTTTTCGTATATAAAAATAAGATTTCTTATTATTTTTGATTGTTTATATAAGTCATAAGGCCTATTATTTAGAATTCACACGCTAGAAATGCTGCTTTCTGATGGGCAATGGTTTTCTGATCGCCTCATGCTTGGCTGGGAGGCCCAATTTCAGCAGGGGTTTGTGGGCGAGTGTATGAAGAGGAACGAGATCAAAGCCCTGCTGTGGGAGGAGGATGAATTCCACATGGCGCAGGCTGGATTCGAACCCAGGACCTGCCGCTTGCTAAGCTGACGTGATGACCACTTGGCTATCATCGAGGCTGTTTAAGCCAGCGTGAAAACCACTAGGTAATCGAGGCTCCTGAGATTTGAACACCATCATGACCTGACCATGCATTCAGGTCTCTGAACGTGCCCAAGTCACTGTGCAGTGCATTCTTGTGCTTCGATGGTATACATGTAGTAGGAGATCCCATTTAGAAACATCAGCACAACACCAATGCCGTCTTGCAGAGCTGAATTCCTAGGCCGTACAGTCCTTTCATCTGAGGGAGTGTGGAATTTTTCGCGTCCCAGGGCACTCGCAATTTGACCTAGTATATCATTTAGATAAGCTGGTGGCAAGTACTAGGTCTATGTACTATCGTATGTCAGGAGGCACGAAGGCACTGACATTGTTTCGAGTATTAATTTTTGGTGATCGATATGGTCAAAAATCATCTGATTGAATGGATTTGTATTTGTTAGTATTACTAATATAGATGACAGCAAATTACTATCGTATTACTATCTATTTCGACGTCATTGGTTTTCGTCTTGTTTTAGTTTAATCCTCGTTTATGTTCATTCATTTTTATATGTGACTACATGTATCTTTCCAGGGGGCCCAAACGGAAGCGATCTTCTGATCTTGTTTGGGCTCCTGACCTTATTTTCTGTATTTAATTCATTGTATTCTTTTCTTATGTTGGTCGAAATAAAATATCATATCATAAAGTGCAATATTTATATGCATGTATGTGTAGTTCAGAAGTAGTTTTTCGGAGGCGAATATAATGGTACAATAGCCAATATTGGCCTTCATACCGTATTCCGACGGTCAGTATCTCTCGATTCGCTCGACTTAAAGGAAGAGTGTTACGATTGGGAGTACACGTCTACATATAGTAAACTTTTGTATTGGGCCTTACAAAAGTGAAACATCACTATTTTACCATTCGGAGCAAAATCTATTAATACCGGCCCGCACCTTAAATTTGATATCCTTTCTCGCTTTAAATAAACAAACACCTTCATCGGTCTCAAAGAACTAGGCCTACTTGCGAACAATGGATTTCTTCTCTTACATTTCACATCAAAACCAAAAAATGATAGAATTTTATACTCGAATGCCAAATCTTGCATGCAAGACTGGAATAATATTTTGTGCTTATGACTCCACCTTATACCATAGCAGTGGCCGTAAGTGTATGAAGATTTTGGTGTAATTATCTGACCAACATAGCCGTTTTTCGATCGAAAAAGAAAAAAACCGGGTTTACCTCTTTCACAATCAAGGATCATGTCACTTTCAACAGTAAAGATTGAATACTTAATAGTGTCACATGGGAGTGGGAGTTTCAGACCAACAGAATTCGACAACACCACAGATTTATCGGCGTTAACGAATGACATTGTATAGACAGTTGCTTTTGCACTCCCGGGTAAATCATCTTTGCACGCTAACATGACTTTGTCTTTTCGAAATACTGTTGGTAAAATAAACTTTGACCAACGGCAGCTGTCGAATTTGGGTACGATGTTATATGTGACTGATTCATTATACGTATCAAGAAGTTGATATGTTGTTTTTCCAATTTCCCTATTAGTGATGAAAAATAAAAACCTTCTATCATATAAACACTGACCTTTCAATAGGACATAAGAATTTTTGTACTTCACCGTGTGCCAAAATTGAAAAGTGTTATTTTTAAGATTATACAGTCTGACCGTGTTCGGGTATATACCGCCTCTCGTAGTAATTAGTAAATATCCGGAATGCACGTCATACCACCAGATATCCTGACCAGCGCCAAACTTAAAAGGGGGTTTAAGTGGCGCCCTAGCAGCCCGTTTGTATAATCCTTCCTGTTTCTGCGATACAGAATAAAATAGCACAAAATTGACACACAAAATGATAATAAGCAAGAAGTCAATCTCCAGAATTCACGAATTTTCGACCCCAACCGGGGTCTTTTTCAAGTGGAACTTTACAATCTGAAACTCTAGAAAAGGGTTCTAGAGTTTCAGATTGTAAAGTTCCACTTGAAAAAGACCCCGGTTGGGGTCGAAAATTCGTGAATTCTGGAGATTGACTTCTTGCTTATTATTATCTTCCTGTTGGGCCCTTGCGTCGAGTTTCGGCCCGATCGGACATCCAATGTGGCCACCAGAACTCAGGAATGGCTTCACACAGAGTGCTTAAATTGATATTTACCTCCCTCTAGATGGCCTTTACAAGCATGTCAAATTTCGGCCTGATTAAACTTCCAATATGGCCGCCAGGTGGCGTAACCCGAAAATCATCAAATGTGCTATAACTCAGGAACGACTTGACCCAGAACGCTCAAATGTGCTATGTGGCTCCCTCTGGATGACCTTTATGTGCATGTGGATTTCGGGCCCGATCAGACATCCAATATGGCCGCCAGGTGGCATAACCCAAAAATCATTGAATGAGTCCTGCAACTTGTGGATGAGTTGACCCAGATTGCTCATAACTGACATGTACAGTCATGTACATATACCTCTCTCTGTCAATACACTACGGGTGAGCACATGGTCCATGGACCATTTCATCCCTATCGCTGAGGTGTATGGAGCCCAGTTTCTCGGTACTGATGTCGAGGACTAAAATATTCGGCTTTAGGGTTGAGGTGAAGAAAACGAAATTCTGATATACACAGTTTATGTAATGCGGTATTCCATTTTTGTTCAACATCCTGGAAAACCCATACTTGCGCGCTATGGTATATTCAAGTTTTGTTTTGTTAAATTCGAAGACCAGCATATTGTATCTTGACCCTGCAATAAGGAAACCTTCCGGGTAACCAAAGGTATGAATATAGCTGTATTTTTCGTACGGTATTGGCGGTACAATATGAGCTTTATGTGTTGAAACCGTTCTAAAAATCATTGGCTATGAAATTGAACATCCACTAAACGATGAGTGTCGTGTCAAAATGTTGTTTGCATGTTAGGCAAAATCTAGTACCATCCGCTGGGAAAACCAGTGTTCCCCTGGCACCAAGAGATTCAAACATGAATATCGTACCTCAAGAGAGAATTCGTAAATATGATTGGCCCAGACGCGTCACGTGAGCGGTGAACGTTTTTCAATGTCTCGCGCACAAGATGCAATGTTCACCGCTCACGGAAAACAAAATGGCGGATGTTTTTTCCTTTGATCGCTTCGAATATTTGAAGTCGCATCTCAGGCTATCGAGCTCCAATTAAATCCTATTTAAGTGTCGATTGGCGTAGTATCACCATGTATGTTTAGCACGAATACATCAAAAAGGTTGAGTGGAATAGAGGGAAGAGCATGTTCAAGTCATAAATTCTAGGCGTAGGCCTACTATACCGCTTCGCACAGCCACGGACAGGTCGCCCGTGTTGATTGATGTCGCAGCGTCAATAGGCACGTGGAGTCCATGGAGTCCACCTTAAGCCAGAGTTGGGTCGATCCCGACATAAGCGTGGCTTAAAGGACCACTGTATTGCATCTTTCTGTCGACAGCCGGCGCCACCGGCACCATGCTCCAATACTGTAGTTAAGCCTTTCGCCCCAGTGTTGGAGAATGTATGATTACAGTCTCGGTCACCCAGCCGCTGGGGATCGAACAAGTTTGTGTAGCAGTACTGCGGAACGAAACGGCTGGCTGCGCGAGACTAGTTGCAAGCGGTAGTTTACCAAGTCGTTAATAGAGGTCTCCCCCTTAACGCGGGTAGGTGTAACGCAGGATTGGGAAGCAATACTGTGGTCCTTTAAGCCAGACTTATATTTCACAGCGCGTTGCGCAGGTTGGGCTTCAAACACAAGCCAAGCTTAAGCCTTTCTTATAATAAACCTGGCAGTGGGGTGGTTATAAGCGCGACTTACAATGGTAGGCCTATTCATGCCCAGACTTTGTAGATGGCAGAAGCATTGGTTCAGCTCACGTACGCCACACCTGAGCAACCGGCCACACATTAAGAAAATTGTATAGGAAAGCATTGGGAAGGAGGGTAATAAGCTAGGCTTCGGTAATCCCAAGTTTAATTCAGGTTGTGCAATGAACTCGGAATTGATTAAGCTGTTCTTATGACCAGACATAAGCGCGACTTACGTGAACTCGAGTTTGAGGAATAAGCTAGGCTCAGGTGAGCCAGACCTGAACAACCGGGCATATCAGAATGATACTACAATGTACGTCACGTTTGGAAGAATATTACCACGTTTCCTTCGTCATTTAACTCAATTAGGCCTAGACAAGCACAGCTTTTTACCCGAAGGATTTTTTTAAATTCGTGGTTGACCATGATTCATCGTCTGCACGCATTCCGCCGCTGCCAGACACAACCGCAGAGACGGGTTGTGACACTTATATGTATACCGGTACGATATAGAAAATGGCACCCTGTCATGTCGGGGGACAGACCGAAATGTCACCCCCTCGAAAAAACATTGTTGACTTCGGCGGCCTCGGTCAACAATGTTTTCTCGGGGTGACATTTCGGTCTGTCCCCCTCCATGGCGGGCGATTTTCTTATTGTTACTTCACGCTGAACACCGATTCACGCTGAACACCGATTTTCAGTGCTTATTCCGATGTAACATTGTACTGAAAATCGATATTTCGCACTGACAAGCCCGGGTTTTCGTTCATTTTAATGAGGGGACAACCATTTCTCAGTGTTGTAAATGCAACTGAATTTTTTTTCTTGCTTCGTAGATTTTTCCCAATGGCCCATCACTTGTGTTTAAAATGTTTTAGAGATTTTACCACCTAAAATTACAAAACTATTCAAAATGATTTTCGCCATGCTGGACTTGCTTTTTGTGTTTTCTCCATCCACAATCCTAGAAGCCGTTGGCATGGTTGGGTAGAATTGATGTGGCATATTATCTACCATGGTCAGTTTTGTCACCGATTGGGATTCTTTTGCATATCAACTATGCTACATACATATACATGTATGGCAAACGGAAATTTATCTGAGTGAAGATAGAAACTAACATTATGTGGCTACCCGGTATGCTCTTGTTCCTTTATCTGTCCCCCAAATAGTGATTTTTTGACATAAAAAACGAACAATGTACCTACCCTAATCTGAAACATCCGACTTCCCGTTGAAAATCTTGCTTCGTCCTGTCGAAGACATATCCCTTGTTTCCTGTTAAGTTGGCACACAAATTTTAGCACTATCGGCAGGATATTAAAAGTAGTACAGCCTTGCCATACGATGCACACGACACTGCAGTACAAAGAGGATGGAGAGGGCACTGACCCAAGATCCGGGCTGATCAGAGTCTTATTGCTAATTAAGTGGTGAAAAATCGATCCTTCAGGTTTTTCCATTTTGTGTATCTTCAGCGATCTTGCCTATTAAGGCCTCTATACACTGAATGACAAAAGTAGAAATTAGTCGCTGCTATGGTCAGTTCGACAACACTTGATCTGGCGACATGTTGAAATACTCCACAAAAGTGTCAGACGATTTCAACATTTATGGAACGTTTCCACAAAAAGTATTTTGAAACGGACAACTGTAGCGACTAATTTCGACGTTTGTCATTCAGTGTATGGAGGCCTTTAAGTGATGACAAAACAATTCTGTTTGTGGTTTCATTGAAATGTATTTTACATGTAATTTACAAGTACGTGTATGTATTTTAGATATTCTTCTTAAATGTTGGTAGAAGAATCCTAAATGCAGAATGAGCCGATTAACTTTGTATCACATTCCAAATTTTGGTACAGTATATAATAGGGAACACCAATCACGCTGACCACGCTGACTTGGCTTGGCCACTATAGGTAGTCAAAACCAAAACACAAAATGTCAGTAACTCCTGAACTAGTGACTGGAACATTCCACATTTTATCATAGGGCTGTTGAGGATACATAACATATCGCAACTGCTGTGACCTACTTTGAAGGTTACAGAATTGAAAGTTCAGAATTTTGCATTTTGGTGGCCGTTTCGTAACCGCTAAACTGAAACTTGGTACATATAATACATGTACCGCTAGGTCATGTGGCAAAAACCGAAAAAAACATAAAGTGCACCTGAACTGATGATTGGACCATCTCCCAATTCTTATCATAAGTGCATCTAATGAGGGTTGCCTACATGACATCAAAAATATATAACACCAAAAATATACAACTCGAAAATCACCAATTTTCGGCATGTTCAACAGCACGTTGTGGCAGAACCGTTCAACCGATTACTAATTTCTCTAGCAATATGGAAAGGTGAGTTTTTTTCTAAACAATGACATTTGTTACAGCTTTCAATTCCAAGTATTAATTGAGATATAGCGCCCGAAAAGTGACCACTTCAAGCCCCATTTCTCCTTGCGTACACCATCCTTCCCGGGCAATATAGTTCATGTCCTCTGAGCAGATGGCGCTGACGATCAGCTTTTTCCATATAATGGAGTGAAGCCTCGTAACACAACCAATGAGAGTTGGCGATCTCGTTAGAGTGCCATCTTATACGGCAAGCACGTAAACTGATCGGTCGGAAAGGGGGCTGCACGAAATGCCGAAAACAAGGTCAATCTGAATGGTCAGCTAGTGGGACGATTAATAGTGGAGTCCCTCAGGGCTCAATTCTTGGCCCAATCTTATTCCTCCTGTACATTAACGACATTAGTGCGGTCGTTAAAAAGTGTTCTCCTTACATCTACGCAGATGACTGCGCACTTTTCTTTCCTGTGAGCAGCCTGGATGATCCTCAGCAAGTTCAGAGGGCGATACAAACCGACCTTGATAATATGAAGCAATGGTCCGACATGTGGAAACTTAATTTCAAAGGTAGCAAAAGCAAGGAAGTTATTTTTGCGTCAGTTCATCAACATACGCCCATTTTCCCTAATCTGATTCTAAACAATGAGCTCATACCCAGAGATACCTCTCATAAACACCTGGGTGTCACCCTTGATTCAGAGCTCAAATTTCATCATCACATCGACAACATTATCGTTAAATGCAACAATAAACTTAATCCCCTTAGTGCCTTGTCAAAGTCGATTCAGTCTAAACACCTCCAACAAATGTACATGTCTTATATATTACCGCATCTTGAGTATGGATCAGTCTTCTTTCAGTTAGCAAATGTGGACTATGTGGCTAAACTTGATCGCGTTCATTATAGGGGTGCGCTCATAGTTAGCGGTTGTGTCCATGGAACGAGTTCTGATAAGGTACTGAGGCATCTCAATTGGATGAACCTGAAGGACAGACGCCAGCAAAAACTAATTACCTTATCCTACGATCAGGAAACAGGCAACCATCCTCTTTTTATGTATGAACTCTTCCAGCCTTACCGGAACTTACAAAACAACATCCAGCTACGTAATCAACGAACATATCGTCTCCCGGCGAATCTATCGTCGGCACTTCGTCGTTCTCCAATACCCCTTGCAATTACCCTCTGGCATCAGATCCCATCTATCATAAGAGAGTCAATGTCTAGGAATGGCTTTAAGTTCAGGCTGCGCAACCACTTAAGAGGAACTAAGTACAGCACACCTACCACCAACTTTTCATTAAACAGGAAGAATGAAATTATTATTAATCGCGCTAAATGTGATCTGCTTTTTCGCAGTCACTTATACTCACATAATTTCAGTAATATACCTAATCCTGCCTGCCCATGTGGGCATAGGTCCCAAACTACANATCGGTCGGGAAGGGGGCTGCACGAAATGCCGAAAACAAGCCGAAACAACCCATCTTTGGAGCCCTGTATCTCACCTATTTCGGGGAACTGACTCGTCAGACAAGTCTCATGTGGTAGGAAAAGACTTCTATTTTCGATTAAGATATAGAAATCACAAGAAAATGCTGGGCTGATAGCGTTATTTGTTGAAAGAAAGTAGCTAGATTTGCAGGTTTCGAGTTGTATATTTTTGGTGTTATATATTTTTGATGACATACATAACGGGGTTTTGATTTGATCCACTTTTCAAGGTCACAGAAGTCAAAATAGTTTCGTAACTATTTGGGCTATTGACCTGAAGCTTTGTACATATAGGGCCCATACCCCTAGGTCAGATGGCCTATGACACCAAATTTCGGTCGGATTCGATTTTTGGCTTGGTCACCAGGTGGCCAAAATGAAAACTCAAATTCCAATAAGTTGAAGACTAGATGGTCTTCACATTTTCATCATCGGTGCATCTAATGAGGATACATGTATGTAACGGGGATTTGATTCGACCTACTGGCATGAGTGGTCAAAGTTCAAAATTATCTTCCCGGTTGATTGACCATTCGGGCAGCGTTGGATCAGTCAACTTTGAAATAAAACCTACCGCATTGAGATTTGCCGTCCAAGTGCGCCAGGCTAAAGGCCTGTATCCACTAGCCCGGGTTACCGCTGCGGTTTGCCGCGCCGGGATTTTTTCACAGGGTTTTGGATAATCCTTCGATGGTTTAACAATACTTGGCGTGTTAATTATCCAAATGCCTGTGAAAATCGCTCCCACGCCGCAAACCGCACCGGAAACCGTTGTATAGTGGATACAGGGCTTCCGGCTGCGGTTTGCCGCGCCGGGATTTTTTCACAGGGTTTTGGATAATCTTTCGATGGTTTAACAATACATGGCGTGTTAATTATCCAAATGCCTGTGAAAACCGCTCCCGCGCCGCAAACCGCACCGGAAACCGTTGTAGTGGATACAGGGCTTTAAGGCCTGTATCCACTAGTCCGGGTTTCCGCTGCGGTTTGCCGCGCCGGGATTGTTTCACAGGGTTTTGGATAATCTTTCGATGGTTTAACAATACATGGCGTGTTAATTATCCCAATGCCTGTGAAAACCGCTCCCGCGCCGCAAACCGCACCGGAAACCGTTGTAGTGGATACAGGCCTTTTTAGAGTCCTATCAAACCGGCGCCTGTTTCGAATTTACAGAAGCGCCCAAAACGGAGGCGTACGTGATCTTGGGGGGTGGACAGGAATGGAGAGTTTCTGCCGGGGATGGATAAATATGCCCTGAAGGCAAGGTTGTCAGGCTTAGAAGAGCCCAAAATGACTGCATAATGGTTTGCCACCTGGTGACGCTTGTGATGTTTCCATATCACAGCCTTCACCAGGATGCGAACCATTCGGTCATTTTGTTTTGGGGCATGACTGGTGCCGTTCGTGGTTTGGAGCTCGGTCAGTAAAGATAGTCGATTCAATGGCCCGTATGCATCAGTTCAGGCTAAGTACAATAAGTCTTGAACTACTGACTGGATAGTCTCCAAAGTTTTATCAAAGGTGTATCGAACGAGGATGCAACAAGACACAGCGTAATTTAATATTACTCAGGTTAAAGCTGACGTCAATAAACAACAAGAGCAACGCAGAGCGTGGCATATGCCCCCGACTGGTATGTTGTTTGTGGGTGAACCAATCTGAAATTAAATAACGGAAACTCAATTTCAAGATGGCCACCATAGCTGCCATCTTGGATGGGCGGCAGAGCTGGTCATCGAAAGGAACCTTCCCCTCATAGATGCAAACCCTCACAAAAAAATTCAGGTTGATTGTGCAAAGTGTTCTCATGTTAATCAATGGAAGCCAATTTCAAGATGGCCACCATAGCCGCCATCTTGGATGGGTGGCTGAGCTGGTCGTCGAAAGGAACCGTCCCCTTATAGAGACCAACCCTCACAAAAAATTTAGGTTGACTGCGCAAAGCATTCTCAAGTTAATCGACGGAAACCGATTTCACGCTGGCCACCATAGCCGCCATCTTGGATGGGCGGCGGAGCTGGTATTCGAAAGGAACTGTCCCCTCATAGAGACCAACCCTCACAAAAAAATTCAGGTTGATCGGTCAAAGCGTTCTCAAGCTAATTGACGGAAACCAAATGTTAACGGACACCGACGACGACACCGACACCGACACCGACGACGACACCGACACCGACACCGACACCGACGCACGCGCCACGACATAATGCCCCCGACTTTTTCGGAAGTCGGGGGCATAAAAACTAGAGATTCCAGCTTTGAAAAAAGACCACCACGTCACGGTGGTTGTCAGGTGAAATGCAAACGACCATAAGGCACATTCAAAGCACCTCCACAATATGATTGACGACCGGCCTATTTGGTGGCGCCACTGTATTCTCCATGAGTCAGTCACTGGAGTAACATCGAGGGATGGCGTCCAATTACATCAGCAGGTCGAAGGTATTATGTTCTTTCGGAACCAGAGTGGAAAGTTGGTCAGCATTCTATAATATTCACTTCTTGTTGAAATTTATGGTATTATCCAAGCACCAGTTGAAAACATTTATGCTTTCAAAAACAATACAACACTCATTTGACGTACATCAACGTCATCAGATATCATTACATACACTTTGAGGACGATTCTTATTTTATTTCTTTCGCCATAATTACTTTAATCATTTTAATATTCTTTCTACAACTTCCGCACACACATCACGTGAGTCATGTGTTGCTCAGATCAAGTACATTGCGTTTCTGTGAAAATATATTCAAATAACGAAACTACGGACAAAGAAATAAAATAAGAATCATTCTCATTAAAGTGAATGTAATGAAAGATGTATTTGTGGAACAAAACCGAAACTCTCTTCAGTGAAAACTATGATGAGAAGACTCAATAGAAAGCTACATGTATGATGGGCTGTAATATATTTATCAACAATATTGACGATTAGATTTGCAAAAGTGTCAATTATCACCTTAGCAGCCGTAGTTCTTAGAATGACCATGATGGACCTAAATATTATCAAGGACCAATGCATATTTTGTAAAGATGTCAATTGAATTGATCGGAGGAGGAGGATGGAAATCAAATTTCAGAGAATGAAAGATTTATGGGACGTTAAGTCACACAACACAAGTCAATCAAATCTGAATAAATGTTTTGGCCATAGTCTTTGAGGACGACCTAAGCTCCACTTGTCACAAAAGCCGAACAGACTTCGACGAACAACACATGAATCGCGATCCTTTCTCCGGGCTGAGTCGACCCTTTACGGTGGTATCATCGGATTCCTCCAGTACTTGCCAAAGCCACCCTGACGCGAGATCAGACTTGCATGTAACAACATGGCAGTAGTGCTGTTGACTAATGGTGCGCCAAGATGGTCGGTATATGCAAGTTGCAGGTTGACTTGCGGGCAATAGTATTTGCCACAGTACGTTTGATTTCCCCATTGAACGCTGAAGCAGGGTTCATCGACACACGGATCCGGTCCGTTTGCAGTCCGTTTGCCCCTATTTTTCCAGTATAAGGGAAATGAGGGGATCCAGATAGACGACTTTTTGTACCGGCAACAGGGTTTTTGCTAAAATTTAAGCATTTTTCCTTGAAAAGTG
>NMRB01002420.1:26449-40191 GCA_002633025.1 Notospermus geniculatus
TTCGTGCTGCGCATGCGTTCCATGTATTTGTAAGCTAACATCTGATTGGTTGAAAGGCGACTTGTACGGAAATTACCAAGGATTAGGGAATTTTAATCAGATATTTCATCATCATTATCATCATAATCATCAATGAGCAGACTGTAACTGTCAGTCGATTTCATTACGTTTACACTGCCACAGGCCACAGGTTGATGAAATGGAGAGCCCCCTAGTGCCAATAGTCTGAGTTTACTCTATTCAGAGTTACCGGAGCGTGAGCCACAGCGGAATTCCAGGAATTGGCTGTTCAATTTTGATTCCCCCCTCCTTTTTGCTATTTCAAAGGATATAAAATCGTTATTTTTCAACATACATGTATTTCAAAAATTAAAAGACTTTTTTGATATACATGTAGTGAAGAAATTGCAGTTCCACTGTATGACTTTGAAGTTAGCCAGAAAGTTCAATAAACATTCCAGGCCAATTATCTGGACTTCACACTTCTTAATTGCACCCCTTCGAAAGGCGTTTTGAAGGGGTCGAAACGGATTTTTCCTCTTCGTGGGGTGTAAACGTCATGTTTCGCCGCATCTCAAGCTAGAACATTGTGCGCGCAGGAACTTGAATACTTTTTTCGTGGTTTGGTTTGATTTTCTTAAGTCTCTGGTGGGGAAAACAAAACTTGCCAAGGTGCAGCAAGGAAAAATTAGTCTCACAATAATCGTTACGTACATCAATAAGATTTCCACTCAACAAACAGAAGGTTCTTGCCTCTCATGAAAGAGTCAAAATGAAAGTCTGTTGAAGTTTAAAGGGATACTGTCCAAATTTTTATAAAATGCTGAATTTGTAAGTTGAACCTTTACAGTTTGATTCCTTTATGATAATGCCAGTCCAACGAGTTTGACATACTGCGATGTTTTATTTACAGACCCAACGTGCAGGAGGTGTAACAAATTTGCACAATGTACATACAAGAGATTGCCCTGTATTCATCCTATTGGTAACCAATACACGTGTACATGCAGGAACAACTATCGATGTTGTGGATGTAAGTATTAGTAATAATACTTAGTATTTGCGAGTTCAAGAAATCGCCGAATTGACAATCGAGAGGTTAAGAAATCGCTCCGTTAACGGTAACACTAACGCTAACGTTATTTATTACATTGCAAATGTACAGCAGAAATAGTGTTAGCGATAGTGTTATCGTTAACGGAGCAGTTAACCTCTCGAATAACACTAACGCTAAACGTTATTTCTGACTTCCACTGCATCTGTATGTAAAACATAACGATGACGTTAGTGTGACCGTCGGCGGAACGATCTCTTAAACTCATACTGTCATTTACCAAAATTTTGTTCACATACGTACATGTACTCATAGTCTAGTCTTTCTGGTTATCCGGATTTGTAACGGCTGCTGACTCATCATACACTAAAGATCAGTAATCGCTTTCCTTAGCATCACCGTTTATCGGAGAATTAAAATTCAGAACAACGTGTACAAACTTACACTTGTACGGTATGCCCCCACTTCAAAAGAAGTGGGGGCATAATAGGGAGGTATCAAATGCAAACGTACCGGTTAACATTAACGACAACGTTATTTTTGTAGCATTTTTGTAGCATTTAAAAGAAAACTGTTGGTCCAATCAAATTTATATTTTGTATGTATATGCTTGGGGTTGATTAGAGGAAGGTTCCTTTCGAGAATGGCCACATTTCGATTTACAATATGGCCAGAGAACATTGTTCTTTTGATGGCCACATTTCGATTTACAATATGGCCAGAGAACATTGTTCTTTTGATGGCCAGATTTCGATTTACAATATGGCCAGAGAACATTGTTCTTTTGATCAATCTGATTAAATTCCGTATATCGTGTTGAGGGAAAACCAACTCAAAATACGTGCGGGGGCATATGCCACGCTCTGCGTAGCTCTTGTTCTATGTTTGGTGGTGAAGTGTAATTCACCCTAATTTTCAGCACAGCAAAGTGCCAGGGGCCGTATGCATAAACATCTGCAAAACTGCAAATTTTCGACCCCACTCAGGATTAGTGAGGTTCAGATCTGGTCCGAATCCCACTCCCGCTCCGACTCCCGAGTTGCTAAAATTCGGATTTTTCAAGTCAGAGATAAGTTTACCACCCAGGCGGGTTCTATTCGTTCTAGTGAATGAGAAAACACCATTGCTTTGGAAAACCCCGTTGTATTTGATGGCGTAGTTCCCAAAAAAGGAATCCTCTGGAGTCGGAGTCGAGACTCGGAACGTTATCTGAACCTCCCTACTGGGGTCGAAAATTTGCAGTTTTCAGAGACGACTTCTGTTATATCATTTTATGTGTCGATCTTTGTGCTTTACTTTGGATACCCATGTTGAAAACGTGCCGAGGTTAAACACACGCTGGGGATGTGTGTATATGAGGTGCATACGGGAAAAGGCACAATAAAACAAATTGGTCTGCTGTTTTTTTCAGTCTTCTGCCGCACATGTAATGGAGTATGCAGAAAGCGTTGTCCGTCAGACATGGTACCAATGAGGCACCCCAAGTGTAACTGTCCTCCTGGAAAAACATGCTGCAAAAGTAAATATTACTTTTGTCATTGTAGTGACGTTACCCTTCACTGTTGCTATACATGTACATGTATATATTTTGTACATATGTACATGTCTACTATTACAATGCTCTTGCAGTGTTTATTCGCGCTCGCAGAAACCTGCAAGCGCAACCAATGAACAATTTCCGGACCATTTGCTGCTGATACATGTATATACGTATACTGTATGTACTCAGCTATAAGATCCTTAGTCGGACAATACAGCATTTACCGCCCTGGGTGGAGACACTACCGGATTTCTCGTTTCTTCAATTTAGTCAACTTATCATAGGAAATTTAGTCAGTTATCATAATCTGCTTTTAGAGTCACGACTCTTCATGACGATTAAAGATAATATATCACGACTTCATTGTTTACATCCAATGTTTGTAAACATGGATGTTTACATTATGTTATTTTGGACTTTTGGGACATGCCAACCCACCAAAATGAATACTTTTGGAATCAACAGAATTTCTAGAGGGGCATGCTATCAACAAATTACTCATAAGACAAAGAAAGCCTGGACATAAACAAACAAAATGTAAATAAACAATGAATTTCGTGGCCCGCGAAAATATCCGTGATACATTATCTTTAACTGGAGCGGCTGTCAATTTCTTGGGCAAGACCCATGCAGAAAGGCCCACAATCACGCAAAGTGATGAAATGGTCAAATAACCAAAACATATCCCACCCCTTGCTGCGTAAGGCCTACCATTATGTACAGCTGTTTTATGACGGCGGTATTGTCCGGCTTAGAATCTAGGGGTCGTATTCATAAAGCGGTTCTATGATTAGAACCGTCTTAGTACAGTGTTTGACGATACCTGGAACCGGCCTAAGACGGTCCTAAAGATAGAACCGCTTTATGAATACGACCCTAGGTGAATACATACAGTACATGTATGTCATTGCGTGGCAAAATACCTATCATCATAAAAGTTTGATCTGCAATTTTGATTAAAAACTGATTTCCTGAGACGGCAAAGTAAAAACTTTTCGGCTAGAGGTTTGTTCCTGTGTGATATCCTGTGATTGTCTTCTTCGATGGCCAAATCTCTGTGACCTGCGGCTAGACAACTTGAAATTACAGTTATATTTACATTATTCTTAGTTTTTCAAACTTCATTTGTTCCCAGGATTCTATTGCAAGAGGCGATGTGGAGGATATGCACGGTGTGTAACTAATAAGTACAGGTGTCGATTCCCCGCTCGAGATAAACGTTGTACTTGTCCGCACGGATTGCAATGCTGCAGGTGTAAGTACATCGTTAGTGCAAATTCTACAGAGATGCCTATTAGAAGTGTCTAAACTAGATTTTTCATTTCTATCGCAAATCAGGCAGAAAACCAGGCTGGGTTGATTTATGGATGAAATAGGGTCACAAATAACGTCGGTTTTCCCCAAAGAGAATTACTGCCAATATTTTGCAAACAGAGGTATAACATTCGTGTTTCCGGTTTGATCAATTTCCAAGTTCAACTAAGTGAGATTCGCCAAACGCATATGGAACATTAGTCGTCGATTTTCTTGCAAGTCCTTTCTCTACTTCTTGACATACATCTAGAAATTATTGAAGAAAAAAAAGAAAGAAAAAGTTAGTGTACGGGGGGGGGTCGTGTAATCGCTTCAACCGTGAAATCAGTCTTTACATTCCCTACCTATTATACTTCAGTTTTCTGCCAAAGCCGGAAATGCAGAGGAATATGCAGGACGAAGTGTCCAAGAGGCTTGATCGTCGATAGGATCAATAAGTACTGTAACTGCCCACCAGGAAAGTATTGCTGCAAAGGTACGTTGTTGAAAAAGACAGCAGAAGTAGGGTTATTGAACTATCCAAACTCACTGGGAGCATACAGAAGTGAAATAGGAATAGGTTACCAAAATTCATCAGTAGGCCTCCAAATTGACAGATACACAGAAGAAAAAAATCAACTCGAGTGGAGACTCGGAGTCTCACTTTAAGCCTGCCGCACACGTGAGCTATCTGCTGAGCAAAAAGTTATTCGAGACCGTTTGCTCAGCAGATAGCTCACCGAAAAATACCCGCACACGCGAGTTTTCTGCCTCGCGAGGCAAAAAACTCACCGAAATTACGCGCACACGCGAGCTATCTGCTGAGCAAAAAGTCTCGAATGACTTTTTGCTCAGCAGATAGCTCCCGTGTGCGGCAGGCTTCAGGGACAAAATGGTTCGAAACACTTTTTGACTCAAAATGAAACAGAAAATATTTTGGCGCGAGACAATGACATCTTGGCCAAAAATAATTTCTCTCAGATCGAGACTGTCTGTATCTCAACCCAAAATATTTTCTCTCGGAACGAGGTGTCATTGTCTCGGGCCGAAATATTTTCTGTTTTTTTTTAGTCAAAAAGTATTTCGAACCATTTTGTCAATAAAGTGAGACTTTGAGTCTCCACTCGAGTTGATTTTTTTTCTGTGTACAGGTGTATTAGTGAAACAGAGTGTGTTAACTTGGTCCTTAAAGTTATAAAGAATTCGTAGGCCCAAGTTTAGAATGCTCCTCAACGTAAAGGGGTTCCTCTCTGTTGTGAACACATAGCCTAGAGGAACTCCTTCACGTTGAGGAGCATTCTAAAATACGGTCCCTGTGTATGCTGTGTATATTTCTTCCATGATTCTCTCCTGGTCATCTCGGTTCACTGAGGCTCACCTTCTGAGCGACATGCGACTGTTTTTACCAGAGCGGGTACAATGATAATATAAGTTAGATATACAGTCAAATATCACAACGTGTAACACGATTTTTGCAGCACCAACATGCTACAAGTGTAGCAAATATACCAGATGTGTTCTGAGGAGGTTTGGATGTAGATATCCTGCACCGAGACACTGTACATGTCCACCTAAGTTCATATGCTGTCGTTGTAAGTATATATGCCAATTGATTCCCATGATGTTGCACATCGATATTCAATAAATTAAGGGAAAAAAGAAAGAATTGAAAGCAATGACGAAGAAAAGGAAAATAGGTCAGGGCGACACATGCCTTGACAACTCAGGGGGTTCTTAATAGCGCTCGTCCCTTTGTCTCTGCTCATGAGAACCCCTGGTTAGCTCAGGATGGGGCGATAGGTAACTCCTCTTGATGCTGTGGAAGTCCACGACCTCTCCTGTCCTGAAGACACATACGTTTTTGCTTGAGAAGAACGCAGCTGCAGTTGAAGTCACTTGCTTATCTATTTTTTTCCAGACCGATGCAATCATGGCGCTTGCAGGGGCCGTTGTCACAAAGGCAGCAGCTGTGGCTCTAGATATGTACGAGTGAGACACAGGATATGCACATGTCCAAGAGGTCGAGTGTGTTGCAAAGGTTTGTGTCTGGGTATTGTGGTGCGAAACAATAACGATGATCCGGGCAGACCGCCGAGAAAGTCCGATACATCCTCCCACAGCAGGGGTTTTTACCTCGCTCCTCTTCATCCACTCACGCACTAACGATGTGTGCGAGTGTATGAAGAGGAACGAGACCAGATAGTGCGCCGGTAGCACTATCGAACTTTCTCTGCGGTTGGCCCTGGCTGATTTAGAACAACCGATAAATCGAGTTAATTCTAGTGCGACGTCGATCTGAATAAACTATTGAACACTTAACTGGGGAGGACAGAATGCATCCACGTTAAGTGTACTGTATGCCTATATAGAGACAGTTTTCTCAATGCCCACGAATACTTAGGCCTACCCACTGCATTTAATTCAAAAATAAACTCATCACCGTTACCTGGTATTTTTTACATTCAGCTCCTTACTGTACCAGATGTAACCCATATGCCAAATGTGTGCCACGACGTCACTCCTGCAAGTGGCCAATAACGACGCCAGCCTGCGATTGTCCAGCAGGAAAGAAGTGCTGTCGCTGTAAGTGTTATATCGTACCTCAGTACTTGGAAGCTGATCCCACAACTCTATGGTGTGTAAGGCTGGGCGCACATAGGCGGCAAATCTCAATGCGGTGGGGATGTTATCAAAGTCGACTGACTCGGCTGAATTGACTGACTCAGCGTTGGGTCAGTCAACTTTTAAAAACCTCTACCGCATCGAGTTTTGCCGGCCATCGCGCCTAGCTTAACAATGACAACCAATCAAAGCGCTTGTTGCTCAGCAACGACTATACTGATTGGTTGAGGGAAAGGTCCTGGATAGGGTTAGCATGTTTCCGAATTCAGATGTGAGGCGGAGTACCTCAAAAAATATTTAAAGTTGTGGTTTGGAGATGATGTTAAAGATAATGTATCATGACTTCATTGTTTACATTCAATGTTTGTAAACATGGATCTTTACATTATGTTACATGTACCGGTACATGTATTTTTGACTTATGGGACATGCCAACCGACCAAAAATTGAATAATTTCGGTAAGAATTTTTAGAGGGGCATGCCACCAACAAATTACTCATATTAGACAGAGAAAGATTCGACACAAAGAAACAAAATGTAAATAAACAATGGTTTTTGTGGCCCGCAAAATTACCCGTGATACATTTTGTTTAACAATGCATTTTTAGCATTCTGATGAAGGATGTAATGTATATGTACATGTACATGTACACATAATGTAGGGCCTACATGTACCTATGCATATTGAACAAAGTTAACAATTACGCACATATTGCCGTAATGGAACTAAAGAATATCATGTACCATCACTTTTCAGATTACTGCAACTCTAGACATTGTAAAGGCAGCTGCCACAAGGGTTTTGGGTGTCGTGGAGGTTACACCCGTTCGTACGGAAAATACTGCAACTGCCCAAAAGGATACACCTGCTGTAAACGTAAGTCAAGTGATATAACAATTTTTGCAATTGCTTGGATAAGATTTTCTATTGTCTGAGTATACCCGAACAATGGATAATCGTAGTAGTTACGATTACGGTTACGATAACTCTTTTAATACAGGCAATCATATTTTGTGATTGCTCTGCCCCATATTGAATGTAAATATTCTGTGTTGCACTCTTCCGTTGGTGTGGTGTTGCATCTATTCTTTATGTCATTTCAGTCATAAATTTGACGGACTCTGTAATTTTCAAGCTCTGCGTTGATAGGAGGTACTAAGTGGGGAAAATCGACGTTCATAGATTTCCAATAAAAAAAATATTGTGGGGAAATAAAATTTTTGTAATGTATTTACTAATCTAATCTACTTATAGGTACACCCTGTTGGTTGTGTAACAAGTATGCAAAATGTGTTCGCACACGCAAATGCAGCCACCCACTGACTAGCTCATCTTGTGTGTGTCCAAGGCACTACCGGTGTTGTTACTGTAAGTCATGCTGGTTTTTGCAATGCTTCGTAGTTTTAATTTGTGAAGGTAAACCTATAGACAAAATTATGCACTCAAAATTGAAAAATCGATATCTTTTCTATTACCAATAGTAATCTTTTAATATGGGGTCCAGACACATGTAGGTCCAAGTGTGACACTTATCCTTTGTTCAGCATAAAAGATAAGTGTCGCACGTTGCCTTTTTTTAAATATAGACCCTGAAATATAAAAAATCTGCTCCGTACATTTTGATGTAAAAATAATATGAATGAGAAAACAGAAAGAAAGGAATTCGTGCATTTTAAAATATATACAACATCTTTGGCATCCAAATTCGCTCATTTGAGACACCGGTACAGAGTCGACGGTAGTGACAGCCATTCAGTGTCATGGAGACTACGAACGGTCAATAATCCATACATCCATTATGCATTTATCTTGTCATTCTCGTATGTAATCCGTCTTCGCGTGGCGGGTACGAAATAAAACTTGAATACCAATAGTGTGACAGCATTAATGCACGGCAAACTTATGCTAATAATAAAATAACAAAATGATTTATAAAATAAATGTATTTTCAGTCTATTGCGAACATAAAGGATATTGTGGCGGTCGATGTGTCAAGGCAGGAAGGTGTCCGCCGCATTTGGCTCGTGCAGTAGGCAAATACTGTACCTGCCCACCTGGATATACATGCTGCAAACGTAAATACGCTTATGTTCCATCTTTGCTTACTTACTGTATTTTAAATGCAACGTACACAGTCATGTAATGTCATACCTGTATCAATCCATACAAGTACATGTAGTGTACCTTTGTCTTGTTCATTTCTTCCAGTCGGGCAATACATGTACCTTTTTCAAATCAACCTTTTCGCAGTACCTTTATTTCTGTTCCATTTGTAATTTTTTTCCTGTACCATTTTTACCAGCGACCCATGTAGCATACAGATACCTTACGAGTACCATTTCTTTCGATTCAGGTCCACAATGCACGAGGATATGTGGAAAGTGGACAAAGTGTGTGAGAGATAATTTCAACTGCCGCCATCCGGTACCACACAAACATTGTACCTGCCCTCGTCGTAAACGGTGCTGCCGCTGTGGGTATTCCTTGTTTTTGATTTCCAATTACATGTAGATGCAGTGCTTTAGAAGATACTGTATAACAACCCGAATATACCATGAAGATTAACTCAGGGTTTCTGTATTCTCCAAAACATAGGCATATTCTTTCGCGTACATGTATTGATTTCATTTCTGACTACTAGTATTTAACATGCGGTTGCTGACAGTGTTCTCAACTGAAAGTGCAAATTTCATTAGATCTCAGTTTAGGTAGTAGATTTCATAAAATAAGATTAAAATATTTAAAACCATCAATAACAATCTATGGTGAGGGGCAACAGTATACTTTTCTATATGTCTGTGTACATTTGTACAGGGCCCATTCATGTTGCGAAGAACAGGCCTGCCACTTTAAAATCAAATTATAATATTTTATTACAATCAATGACCTGTATTAAAAACCTGGGGCCGTATGCATAAGACATCTTGAACAATTTTTCCAAACAAAAGATAAGGGAAATTTTGCACTTAAGATTTTTTATGCATACTCCCCGTGGATCCATATTCAGAAAACTACGGTACCGTACTTAAGTCTACATATACGTACATTTATTTACCCTTTTTAGTCCTATGCAAATGTGTCTGCAAGGGACAGTGTCGCAGAAAATGCGGGAGAGGAACTTACCCGGTGAAGGACAGGTACTGTGAATGCCCACCTGGGCTCCATTGCTGCAAAGGTAAGGACACCATCATCATGAAGCTTCAATATGAATTGTGCCGTATCAACTTTAACGTACTGTGTGTTTATAAATCGAGCATAAAACCAGGAACCAAATTCCTCCAGATAGTTTAGTTTATAGAAGTTTCATGCCTGGTACACAGTCACAATCCATTTCATAAAAAGTAAAGTAGATGTACCCATCCAAACAGGTTAAAACCTTTATACATGTAGATGGTACTTTTTCACACGACTGTTGACCTACATGTATATTCAATATAGAAATCTGTAATTGTTTGACAGCATGAATCATGCTGTCAAACAATAGAGTGTTTGCACGTGACGTCACAGCGGCCATGTTGGAGGCATACAACAAAAGAACAGACTTCCAAAACAATCGAAGTTAATCTCCGTAGACCGTGACTGGCGACAAATTCTTTTGTTCATACCTCCAACATGGCCACCGGTGCAAACACTCTATTACAGATTTCTAGGTCTTTGCGTGTAAAACCAAGATCACAATTATTGATTTGGGCCGACTTTTTGCTATTTTGCCTTGACCTGTTGACCTGGTCCTAGTCGTCAGGAGTGCACGTAAATGCCGACGCTGTTCTTGCACGCACCGTGGGGATCTTCATTCGATTATTTGAAAAACGACCCCTGTTGCCAGCTCTTGTTGATTTACAGCACCATCCTGCAGAAGGAAGTGTGGACCATTTGCTAAATGTGTGAACTGGAAGCACAATTGCGTCTTCCCGAGAACGTCGCCTCTTTGTCATTGCCCACCGCGCATGAAATGTTGCAGATGTAAGTATGATTTTTGCGTACATTGACAACATTTTCTCAACCATTCAGGGTCCATATCCACAAACTTACTTAAGTCAAAGTGTAATAGCCTACTTATCTTTTGTGTTGAACAAAGGATAAGTGCCACACTTCGACTTAAGTACCTTTGTTGGTTTTCCAGTGTGTACATGCACAGCATCCCGAGAAGATCAGAATATCGTTCACTTCTGGGACCTCTACTAGAAAGTGCCTGAGGAAGAACCCCAATTGGGGTCAAAAATTTGCGAAATTCGGAAACGTTTTTTTACATATCATTGAGAATAATATCAAAGGTTCTCACTCGCTCGCTCCATCACAGCTAGCATACTTGTACATGTATTATATACCTCCATGCGGTGACGAAGGGAGCGAGTGGTAAGAACGTTTGATGTTCTCAGGATGGTGACAGGGGAAAAGAGTTTTCCAACATGTTATTGAAATGTTGGAAAAATGTTAACCCGCTTTAGTGAATCTACATGGGCTATTGTGAGAATTTGAACGCTTGAGTTGACGTCGACTTATTAGGGAGGTTTACATGTAGAAATCAAACGATAAACGTAAACGTTGTACCGAAAATGCAATATAAAATCTGGGGAATGTGTAGTTTGAAAAAAAACGTTGTCATAAAGTTTACGTGTATCGGTTGATTTCTAAACCTCCCTATTAATATCGGTATGCTCCACAGAGGGAATACAATGTACGAGAATATTATTCTTCGTACAGAGTAGATGGAAGACGTACATGTATCCCTAGGTTAAATGACACCATTGCTGGATAATATCTTTGCATGTATTTTTCCTTTTCAGTCTTGTGCACAACATGCAAAGGATTTTGCAGGTCGAGGTGTCCGAAAGGGTATTATGCAATAACGAACAGAAGGTGTAACTGTCCACCCGGCCAAAAGTGCTGCAAGCGTAAGGAAAATTGCTCATATAACCACTGAGGAATACTCCTGTGTTACCTTTGTTTTTATCAATGTTAGCCGATGCCAAAATACAGTTCAGGGCCCATATTCATGAAGCTTATACTTCAGTCTAAATGAAGCACTGTATTGTATCAAAAAAAAAGATAAGTGCCTCACTTAGACTTAAGACGTTTTACATGTATATGAGCATGGGTCCTGAGGCCTTGGTAATAGCCAAAATACAGTCGTTTATCAACGTTCAGGGACATTAATTGGTACAGCCAAAACACAGTTTTTATCAACGTTGTCAGAGGGCTTGGTTCAGCCAAAAGGCAATGTAAAAGCCTTACCGATGTCTTCAAGTGATAGTAGAAGTACCGGTAGCCGTAATAGGTTGGCCCATCGGTCTCTAAAGACTAGGCCTATAGGCAGGCGCATGCATATTTGTAAATCTGGTTGGCATTAAAAGTTGTTATTGACTGCTATACTCACTCATTCACACTCGGATATTGAAAAATGCATTGGTCCTACAGGTCAAACTACCCTGTGAAAACTGCCCTAATGGAATTATTTCTCAAATTTCAGTTACACAGTGCGATAGGAAATGTAAAGGAAGGTGTGTGCCTAAGGGCTTCAGATGTCTGGTGCCTTCACCACACAAAGCATGCACCTGCCCACGAGGGAAGAAATGTTGCAAATGTAAGTATATAGGCCCTACACTTGTTGATGCATAGTAATTTGAAATCAACTCTGATATATCCGTGATATAATGCCCTACAGCGAAAACTGATAACTGCCTTTGATAGAATTAGGTCGTAAATGAAAATTTCGACAGCGCAAACCGTTTTCTATAAAGATGTAACACTTTTGATCAAAGAAAGTGTTTGATGAACAAAGTACTGCCATGACTATGTTTGTATTGCATTATAACGCTTGAAAAACAAATAATCTCTCTGCACCGAGCAAAGCTTTGATGTGAAAATAAAGAAACGTCCCATTATTCTGTTTTATTCAGTTTTATGTGAGCATAGAGGAACTTGTGGACGAGGACGTTGTTACAAGCGAAAACACTGTCCATCCCACTTGGTAGAGCACAGAGGGCGATACTGTCAATGTCCACCAGGCAGAGTCTGCTGCATAGGTAATGATACTTCGGATTTCTCTTCAATACGGTATATTCTTTCATTACCAAACCTGCAAAAAATTTTACTCGAAAGACTGCGTGACTTGCAAGGGTTTTCACGAACTTCTGTTTTTTACGAAAGAAAGATCAAATAAAAAACGCTCCTTGTTTATTGTGTTTCATGCGGTGTATTTAGTGTTTCTTACTTTGTGTTTTATAATTTGGTCACTACCATGAATATTCATACCGATACGTATTTAGTAGTCTTGCACTTGATGCCACCCTCTTATCATCGACCCAGCTGTGTCTTAGATTTGAAATCGTGGTGCGGCTCTGTTGAGAAAACCCGTACTTTGATGACAGCTTTTTTATTGTTTACCATAGGCTAGTGTACGTACGGGTACATGTATACCGCTTCTACTGGTGTCAGTAATTTCCGTTGCTTGGGTACACATACATGTATTTGTGGTGTCCGGGTTCAGAGCCACAACATGTGTTGGGGTCACTCACCAAGGCTGAGTGCCCACCGAACAGAAAATAACAATAAGACAATATTAGACATGAAACGGCCACGGAGTGACTTTATTGCGATTTTGACTTTTGATATATGAAAATTTGTGAAAAATAGGCCCCATAAAAAATCAGCGATATGCAGCGAATAAGAAATATTTGAGTAGTTACATGTACATGCTGCTGCATACCAGGGGCAACGAAATGGCAAGTGAGTGCAGTGGGGCAAACCACCACACGCAGCAGCATAACATAAGAGAGCTTCCTGGAACCAGGGATTGAGGGAAGTGTAGGGTGGGTCAAAAAGTTGAAAAGAGATGTTGTTTCCGATGTAAGGCAGGAGTAATGGGGAACCCGTATGACTGCAGATGGCGCAGTCAGTATAAGACCCGAATGACGTACTGACGTCACTTTTTTCGCTGTTGACGTCACGTCGTCAAAGCATGTGTACATTTTTCTACACAATTTTCCGTGGAAATTTCCCCAAAAGACGTTGTCAGTATTGGCATCCTGTGGCATTTCTGACGAAACAAAGCAGTGATATATGGAGAACGTTGAACATGAAACAGGACAGTGTAATTTAATCAAAATTGAACCAAAGAGAGTGGTTTATTTTGGGGCAAGAAGTAAATGGAAATACTGTTAGAAAATAGGACTTCCGGGTCTTACACTGACAGCGCCACGTCGTGGCGTAGTTCTGCGGGTTCCTCATT
>NMRB01002421.1:0-23041 GCA_002633025.1 Notospermus geniculatus
GTCATGGGACGCATACAGATTACAATATCATGTTTAGACTTTAAAATTTGCATTACACTGAAAATTGGTGAACGCTGTGCGAATTGTTACCTTGGCCCCAGGTAACCTCATTCCCAAGTAACACTTCCATTTGTTGGGGAAACTGCTGGCTTTAGTGTGTATATAAGGAGCGAGTCACACGACTAGGGTCTGACAATTGAACCTGCTGAGGATGAAAATGCCTTCAGGTACAGTCCCTTAAGTATGGTGTCTTCACCGCTGCACATTTAGATGCACTTCCGCGGCAAAACAATCGCTTAAGTTCAATTGGGTTACGTTTCTCCAAGTTGAGAACCTCGTGACCACACCTGCAGTCCAGTAGGACTTCGCAGAGGGTAAACAATACCGGTACACAACTCCTATATGCCCCATCGAACCTAAGTCTTCCAATACGACGTGCCATGTCTTCGTATACTTTACAAATCGGGTGGTATCTTCGTAGAGAACATACAATTACATGTATAAGTTTCATACCAGTATATCTCTATGACGGATGACAGAACCTTTCATTTCCAATGTTTCTACAGTCAAACTGACGTCAAATTACGTCGTTGACCCACATTGGCACACTTTGTCATCGGCACAAATGGGGGGGGGGGGTGACCTCAACTATGACGTTATCTACATGTCGCACAGTTTGTTGTCGACATCAGCATGGTGGACCGCGGTCAAAAGTGACGTCACAGTGAGCCACTGCTTGGCTGTTAATGACCTATCATTATCATTTCTTTATGATTCCACAAATGAAAATCAGGCGCAATTTGTTGGTGTAAATATACAATGCTGAATGAAAACCTGTTTTAAACATGGTTAAAATGCCCAAAATGCAAACCTTTAAAATGATGTAAATATTGTAGAGAAATGTCATTTTGTAAAATGTTACTTTTTTTAGAAGTTGGTTGGTTTGCAATGTTTATATGAGCACCTTGTGATTTTAATACTGTGTAAATTATGTTGTACAGTTGTCATGGTAGCTTGGCGGCCATGTTGACAGCAGTTTCAGTGATGTATAAAATAGGAATCTGTGCCAATGATAAATGTCTAGTTCAAGTTGTTGTGATGGGGGCAAATTTTACACGGGTGGTCGGTGACTAACTTTTACAGGTAGAACTAGAACAGGGCTAAAAATGTTCCATTCCATTTCGTTCAAATTACGGATGATTGCATGATTTGATTTTTTCCCAGAATTTACCAAAATTGTTGTATTTGAATTGAAAACTGATCATGTAAGTGTATGTGTGGCGGTCTAGGAAAACTTTCGGATGTCGCTGAATGATCAACAAGGGCTGTCAGATTGCCTGTGCATTGATCTGTTTACCTGGTAGGAAGTACATTTCAGCTATTGAAATGTGTGGGTTCACCGAAGCCATTAACACGTTCCTCAAATGCGACATCTGACAGGTTTTCCTAGACTGCTTCACGTATCAATTTTGAAAGAAAATATTTGTTGACGAATCGCATTTTTTCAGGTGAGGGTATATGTGTACTTTAAGACGTTACCGAACCGCTGAATGATTCCATTGTGGCATGATCTTTTTATATCAAAACTTTATTTGTTCCGTAATGTTTAATTGTGATCACAACTTGCCTGTTTTGGCATGATAGTCATGTGTACGTGTTAACTTTTAGGGGCGGAAATGTTTGGCGTAATTCATGGCAGGGTATCTTCCCTACAATCAACAGGAGCGACAAAAGATGGCAGCAAAGTTCTAACAGACCAATACAAAAGAAAATTCTCTTGATTGGTGCTCAATCAAGTATGAATATGTCGCTGGCATTGAATTGGGCTGTAGTGACACCTGTTCGGCAAAAGCTGACAGCGCCTATTGTGCAAGGGCTCATCCAGGTTTTTGGAAGGGTGTTGCAACTGCTACAGCTGCCTTATGACGATGCGGCACCCACTCTGAGAAAGCTCAAAATCATGGCAACAAACATAATTTTGCGGCAAAAAGGGACCAGCCGCTTGCGCCCTAAATGTGCCTGTTGTGAATTGTCCATTGAGGGCCAACTCACAGGAGAAAAATCTCACGTGGGGAGTGCCGCAGAGGATGAACCGTAGTGTTCATTTGGGGCATTTGAAAGCCACGCTGCACTATCTTTCTTTCCAAATAGTTTTTCTGTCGATGCCAAACATTTTGTAAGTTTCCTCTGCTGTGATATTTCAGGCAATCTTGCCGAATCATTGTTAGTAGTGCTAATTATTTTATACTTGCATGTCGAAGCAAAAACCAATTAATAGGGTACCGGTAGTTATTAGTAAAATGTTTTTGAACTGTTATAATGCAGCACTGTTGATATCCGTCCATAATATTTATAATTTGTCTCTGTGATTTGTGTTAGTCGAAATGTATCGCTGAATACAGACTTCAATATCATGCATTCCCTTTAAATTTTTGTACATTCTTAGAAATACAGCTTATGGGATGAGATTATCATTTGATCATAAAGATACACTTTTGTTTTTGGGAGAGATCATAGGTAGAAATAATGCATGCACATGTGTGAGTGTTCTGGCAAATCCAGACGCAGAAGTTGATCCTAAACGAACTAAGATGATATCGGGAGAGAATCGAAGAAATAGATTCTGTCAGATTTCATAATAGGCAGACAATATTGAAACTGACAAACATTTGGTCTCAACCTGCCAAGGTAAGAGCGACAAGCGTCTGGTTTTGCCCGAGCGGCTCACGTACTCTCTAGCATATAATTTATACATACCTCGTGCAGGGAATTCCTTGAAGGGTTCAGTCTTGAACAGCCTTGATTTCACTTGATAAGATCACCTTATCCTAAAAGTAGAAATACAGTGCAATTTTCTGGAAGGAAAAGTCATTAAAGCACCACGGTATTGCCACTTTCTGTCGACAGCCGGCGCCACCGTACCCACTCTCCAATACTGTAGTTAAGCCTTTCGCCCCAGTGTTGGAGAATGTATGATTACAGTCTCGGTCACCCAGCCGCTGGGGATCGAACAAGTTTGTGTAGCAGCACTGCGGAACGAAACGGCTGGCTGCGCGAGACTAGTTGCATGCGGTAGTTTACCGAGTCGTTAATAGAGGTCTCCCCCTTAACGCGGGTACGTGTAACGCAGGATTGGGAAGCAATACTGTGGTCCTTTAATGTGAGGTCCTGACGTCTATGACAGTGTATGTTTCTTGCATGGGCTCATGCATTGATCTACGGGAGATTCAAAAATTCTTGGGACAGGAATGCCTGACCAGTTGAATCCTAGATGGCATGCAAGTGGGCCTGATCCAAAAACGGACATAGATACCACAACCTTACCAGTCAAGTCCTAGACCAGTAGACGGGACACGCCTATTTCTGTATGGGATATGCAGTTCAATCTAAAGAAGGCATGAATGCCTTCTGCAGGCCTAGTATGGGCACACGTTTTCAGCAATTGATGCATGCAAGTGTCGTGTCACAACAGACGCATTCACTCCCACATAAGTGTGGTCCTAGGGTGAATGCGTATGCATGCATCCGTAAAATGTACCCACAATGCAAGACACACTTCCACTTATCCTAGAACACTTGAATGGATGCATACATATTTCAGTACCAGAATATTCCTACCAGGGACTACATGGGGGACATGAATTCCAGCAAATGATCTCGACATTCCTATGGGGCATATACATTCCCGCAAGACATATCTACCAGAAAGGAGAGATACCTTCAAAGTCTAAATCTACTCCCATGCAAAACACAAATTCCTGCCAGGGACAAGTCTCATCCTTGACAGGACACAGATACCTACAAGGGCTAAATCTAGTCCCAGACAGGACAGATTCCTACAAGGCACAAATCTAGTCCTAGACAGGACACAAATTCCTGCCAGGGACAAGTCTTGTCCTTGACGGGACAAAATACTTCCAAGGCTAAATCTTGTCCTAGACGGGAGATTCCAACAAGGCACAAATCTAGTCCTAGACAGGACACAAATTCCTGCCAGGGACAAGCTGAGATCTGTTATTTGGCACTCCTCATCAAGTTCTTACCACTACCCCAGTCCTTCACACAGGACTTACCACATGAGTTTAAGTATTTCTATATTTTGTTCTGAGTTGTGAGGTTATCAGTGGTTCTCAAGCACTTGCTTCCTACGTTGTCGTGGTAGCGAGCGCTAACAACCACCGATTTCCTCATGATTTGTAGAATCCACTATCATGCATGAATGAAGTCAAGGTTGATGAATAACATACCAGGTATGGCGATTTGTCGTCTGTACAGTAGGGAGTAATCAAAATAAACCATTTTATAGCATACACGTTTTTCTCTTCGTACCTTCCTTTCTTTAACACCACGACGACACCAGGCCATAAAGGAACACCTAGACCCGCCATATATTGGGGTCAATACACAGTATACCGGTACTCCATCATTTCATGATTAAGCGGAATTGCACCATTCAGGCTCCTGTGCTGTATGCATATCCACAATTCCTGAAACTTTTGCTGCTATACTTGGCATACTTTTTGAGTTGGTTACCCTCCAGAAACCACAGATTGGATGGAGAGAGAGGCAAGAGAAATTCAGTAAAAGCAAGGAAGACCACACCACTGAGATGGGGCGGTCTTAATGATACCGATGCAAAATGTTTTATCACCTGGGTCTCCCCATGAGCGCTTCTCCCCATCACCGCACACGCATGTTTGTGTGCGGCGACACGGGAAGCAAGCACCAAGAACCACAGATTACTGCGGGGAGAATATTCCACTCAACAAGGGGACAGAGGTGACATCATGTGGTTACACTGCCCACAGCACTCGCTGTATTTGGCCTATCAAATTAACGAAATCAATGAGAAATGGCAAAGCATGCACTAGTGAACTAAAAGAACAGAAAAGAAACGAAAGAAAACAAAATAAAACAGAATATTTAGATCTAGCACTTCATTATTATTTCAAGATTTTCAAAAGTCGATTTTCGAAAAAGATGCACATTTAGAAGAATCATGAACTAATACATGTAAAGTTGGTGAAAAGAATACAAAATAAGAAGTATGTACAAAATAAATGCAAAGGGTATGTCATAGGCACATATAAAGTACCGTTGAAATCTACACCTATGTACAGCACAGAACAAATCATCTTTGACATTCAAGTCAAGATGGTGCCTCATGCATTGGAGTGAAAAACAAACCACTCTCAGAACAGTGTACATTGTGCTTTTGCAAGGGCAAGTAAAATACATTGTACCATCCAAGTGAGGAACATCTTGCAATGGCCTCTTCCATACCTACCTGGACCAATAATGCTTCGGGACTTTGGCCCTGATGAAAAAATTGTCATGTGGCCACCGTGACGTATTATGTGGCCACTCACTTACCCGACTTTGGACTGAAAGTATACCTGATCAAAACTGACCATTTTGATACCATAAAAAAAATGTTAACACATTAACTGCGACAGACTGCAAAACTGCAGAAGTCGTGCGTTCTGTTTGTTTGCAATGGGGAAAAGCACACAGCTGAACACCAGCGGATTCGTTGAGTGTTCCAGACACCTCAACACTTTTATAGAGCACCTTGAACTGACAGAGTTCATCTTAAATTTTCAATAAAATAAGAAACAATGTCACAATCCCAAAATGTAGTGGGACATCTGACCTCATTACAATGTTACTTTATTGGAGAACTACATTATCAATCATACGGGTTAAGTGCGAGTTAGAAAATAGTTGGCGCTGCTTTCCTGAATAATGACTCTGCCGTTTGCTGTAATCCGCAGACCAGGAACCACTGCCAGCAGGTTGACGTCTATCCTCTTTCTTCACAAGCTCACCCCNCCCAAAACCTCCGCCAATGTCTGAGAATGACTGGTGCCGTAGATTTAACTCACGTGATGAATGAGCCGATATATCACTTTCTCTACCAGTGTTTTCTTTTCGATCAGCTCTGCCTCCGATTCGATTTCACTTTCGATTTCGCCCAAGTACCAGTTGACGATATCACCTCGTCGGAGCCCAGCCTGCTCAGACTCTGAAATAGATCATTTGGATGAACAGTTTGGGGGAGGGGACTTCATGAAGTTGCCACTCCACCACCAGAGGCGGATCCACGACTTCAGAAAAGAGGGGGCGCACTGTGCTAGAAACATTGAAATCTGCGGTGAATTTCAATGATTTGCTCCAAATTTCAGAATTTCACGGTCAATTTGTTGGCCGAAAGGGGGTGGTGCACGCCCCCCTTGGATCTGCTCCTGACCACCTGAGAGGAATGGAAGCCTCAGAATTGTTTGGTGGACGGCCTTATCACCATGGACAGGTATGAGTGGTGCAAGGCAGAATATCATCACAGGCTTCTCCAAAAATGTAAGTCGTACACAGGTGGATCGAGGCCTGCCACTGGCAGGCAGAATTCTTAAGGGGGAAGCAGACGACACAATACAGCAGACGACATCTTACCTTCTGCTTCTTCTTCATATTTCCTCATGTACCACGTCAACAAGTTCGCCATCGTCTTGTATTCTTCATACGTCAGTTTCATTCCTGGTTTCTTCGGCTTCTCCGCCTCGGGAGCGGGTTCGGGGACTGCTGGTTCCTCCTCTGCTGGCTTTTCTGGTTCATCTGGAAATCGTCCACCAATAAAACAAAAGATCAACATGTTTTGAAAAATACAGGAAAAATTAGACATCTGAGTTTTACAGAGTCAAACCTGGGGTGTCCAAGAAAGTACTCGAATACAAGACAGTGGAACCTCTCTATAAGACACCCTTTGGGACTGACAGACAGCGTCCTCAATTAAGGGGTGTCCTGATTACAGAAGTCAAAATGGGTAGAAACGACCATGAAGGACTGAACTTTAGTGGCCTCAGTAGAGAGGTGTCCGCTGAGGGAGGTTCCACAATAGATGGAGCCACGTGTCTTTCAGTCCACTAACAGACTGAACGTCAGTGGCCTTAATAGAGAGGTGTCTTCCTAGCAGAGGTGTCCGCAAAGCGAGATTCCACTGTAGATGGAGCCACGTCAGTGGTCTTAGTCGAGAGGTGTCCTCCTAGCAGAGGTGTCCGCTGAGGGAGATTCCACAGTAGATGGCACCATGTGTCTTTTAGTCCACTAACAGACTGAACTTCAGTGGCCTTAACAGAGAGGTGTCCTCCTAGCAGAGGTGTCCACTGAGGGAGGTTCCACTGTAGATGGAGCCATGTGTCTTTCAGTACACTACGGGACTGAACTTCAGTGGTCTTAGTGGAGAGGTGTCCTGCCAGCAGAGGTGTTTGCTGAGGGAGGTTCCACTGTAGATGGAGCCATGTGTCTTTCAGTCCACTGCGGGACTGAACTTCAGTGGCCTTAACAGAGAGGTGTCCTCCTAGCAGAGGTGTCCACTGAGGGAGGTTCCACTGTAGATGGAGCCATGTGTCTTTCAGTACACTACGGGACTGAACTTCAGTGGTCTTAGTGGAGAGGTGTCCTCCTAGGAGAGGTGTCCGCCAAGGAAGGTTCCACTGTAGATGGAGCCACGTGTCTTTACCCATATCCATTGGTTCATCCTCCTCCTCTTCGAGATGGATATCCGGCTGTTCGACACGGATGATAGACTTGTTGAGCAGACGGAAGGCTTCCTTCACGTGCTTTGGTTGAACCTGGGAAAGAAAACAAAGGAAATCAGTGAAATTTGAACTGTGTGTGAAAAAGTCAGGACAACTGTTAAGATGCTTCTTGAGATCTCTGAAAATGTGGACTGGACTGCGAAAATTGAGGATCGTTCAAGTCTCCTTTCTGAGTTCTTTGTTGGGTGGAGATAGCAGGCGCGGATCCAAGGGGGGTGCACGCCCCCCCCCCCTTTCTTTGGCCAACAAATCTGTAAAATCGACCGTGAAATTCTGAAATTTGGAACAAATCATTGAAATTCACCGCAGATTTCAATGTTTCTAGCACAGTGCGCCCCCTCTTTCCCGAAATCCCGGATCCCCCCCTGGATAGGATAGGGAAGGAACTGAGTGCCCCTTTAAGAATCGAATTTACCTCATCCTGACAGTGCATCCTGGCCATCCCCTCCGAGAGACGTATCATACTCTCCAGCTGTCGCACGGTGATTCGCCACGACGATTTCGTCGTCCCACATCCGTCACGTTGACGGAGTCTCTTGTATTCTTCAACCATGTAGTCCTCGGAATCCTTCGTGATCTAAAAATCCAAAGAAGAAAGCACAAAAATTGACACACAAAGTGGTAAATATCAAGAAGTCAACTTCAAGGACTTAGCAAATTTTCGACCATTTCCACATTTCCCCACTTCCACATACCTTCGGTTTGAACTGTCTTGCAAATGTCAGATATCGTTGGATGTCATCGACAGAGTAGATCCGCTCGATTGATTCATTCTGCCGCGCATGAAGGTCGACGATCCGCCGAGCGATGGCGTAGTCTGTGACCTAAAATGAAGAAAACTGGGATCAAAGACGCTGTCTAACGTCACGGCAATCTTGGATGTTGCAGATTCAATTCTGGAATCGACCTACTTCAGTGGCTGATGAAGAAACACATAACCCTTTCGGCCAGAGACTTTTTGTTACGCATGTTCTGTGAACCTGAGAGATTTTCAGCAAATATCTCGGTATTCATACATCTGATGTTTATGATCAACCAAACCCCAGAAAGACCACTAACAAAATCCTAGACCGGCCATTCCGGCTACAGGGTGTACGAGTCATCACATGGCTGAAAATATTTGATCTTGGCGGCCGTTGTAGTATTTTAAAAGCGGCCAGCCACGGCCGTTATAGGGCCTTAAGAGTTCAACATAATTTTCCGCTCGCAATAAAATCCTACCTCATTGCATTCATCCACCAAAATAAAGAACAAGTCAAATCGCGACATAATTGGCGCCGTCAATGTTATGTTCTGCTTCAACGACTTGCTCCTGTCATAGCGGCCGTTTATGGGGTTAGCGGCGGCCAAGATGGACGTCCGTGCATTCAGAGTTGCCTTGACGCCGGCCTTGGTGATGGAGATTGTCTGCTGTTCCATGGCTTCGTGGATGGCAACCTGGTCCCTAGGATCCATTTTGTCAAATTCATCGATGCAGCAGACACCCTAGAGAAGACCAAAACGAATTTCATGAATACGAAAGTTTATTGATGGCCAAAGAAATTAATGGACTGTTTACAACGTATCACCTCAGATTTCTCTGTTAAGGCCGAAGCGAAAGCATTATTGACCTTGGTAAATACAGAAGAGGCCATCGCAAGCTACTAATGTTCCTCACTTGGATGGGGTCTTTTACTTGCCCTTGCAAAGGTACAAGGTACAAGGCACCATGGCTGCTGCTTGCTGAGCGGACGTGATAACCACTCGGCTATCAAGGCTGTTAACAACGTGGCACCCAGCCCAGACAATAGAGATTACACAGTAGGTGAGCAAAAACCCCAACAATCAGAATGTCTTCTTTCACTTACGTTGTCTGCCAACATAAGAGCTCCTGCTTCGATGACAAATTCATTGGTCTCTTCATCTCGCACGACTGCTGCAGTCAAACCGGCTGCTGTGCTCGCCTTGCCGCTCGTGTATACAGCACGGGGGGAGAACTCCTCCACCTGTCTGTGAAAGAATCCAGTGTTATGAAGTTGGAGTGCACCTATAATGGGGAACTTTTCTGCCGTCGGTGGCCGTAAGAGGCCGCCTGTTACCGGTCCTAGAACGTCGCAAAATTTGACGTCAAGTGCGTGAGCCACGGCGCCCACGTCATTATGGACGACGTTGTGGCATGCATTTCTGCCCTGTGACGTCAAATTTCATGACGTTCTGGGACCGGTAACTCGTAGTGGCCTCTGACGGCTCCAAAGTTCCTCATTGACATGGTGCACCCTCACTGTAATGCCTCTAAAATGTTGCTCTTTCGACAAGAATCAGAGATTTCTATGTATTGTAGGAGAAAACTGGAGCTCCTGAGCAAACCTATGCTGTCAGAGAGAGTTAGCTAGTTCCCGTTATTCCCGCAGGGCTCGCTCCACAACAAAGACAGGAACAGACCACGCCAACTTCTTATTCTACAAGTAACTTCACTTACTTCAGGAATTGACTTTTTGCCGTACTGGGGTCACCGACTACACACACGTTGATATCACCACGGAGATTAGTGCCCTCTGTGGTGACCTTTGGTACTCCACCGAACAACATCAGCAAGATTCCACGCTTTACTTCATCATTTCCTAAGATATAAAACATACGGTACAACTATGACATAAAGTTAAAGTTGAAGTTTACATTTTCGAAGTTTACAGTTTGGGTTTCTGGTCAATATACGCAATGGTAGAGGTGTCATCCGACCGAACACTCAGACTCCAAGAAGCCTCGATAGCCTAGTGGTTATCATGTCCACTTAGCAAGCGGCAGGTCCCAGGTTCGAATCCCAGGCCATGTGGGATTAATCATCCCTGGCTCTTCAGTCCGTCGCATGGGACAGTAAGTGTGGTGCCTTGTACCTTGTACCTTTGCAAGGGCAAGTAAAATACCCCATCCAAGTGAGGAACATGAGTAGCTTGAGATGGCCTCTTCCATACTATCAGGGCCAATAATGCTATGGCTTCACCCCTGACGGAAAAATTTAATACAAATACCAACTTACCATGGATAGTTGGGAACAAACTTGAACACAGATTATGATAGAGATTCTTGTCTTGGCTCATGTCGAAGATTTTCTGCCATTCTTGATGGGTCATTTTTTGTTTTATCGTTTCTATGGTGATCTCCTCTTCAGGATTTTCACGGCCGCCAAACTGCAAGGAAAGCGGAAAATACAGACACATCCTCCTAACTGCAAGAACCTGTGAAGATTAAAGACCTTACACACGAATCATTCTATATCAGAATATTTATGGGTACGAGTGTATCAATAAATAAAACACTACAAAGTAAGGATGTCATAGGTCATGATCTCAAGTTGCCGTGATGTGTTCCTGATTCGTAGCCAGGTTTCTGCCAGAAACCGAAAGCGGGGTACACCAGCTTGTCGTGGGATGCCACAGCGCCCTCTGGTGGGGGCTCTGTGGTGACCAGCTGCAGATGTCAATTAATACCTGCTAGCAGCTTGCAAGAAACCTCAGAATTGTTTGGTGGACGGCCTTATCACCATGGACAGGTATGAGTGGTGCAAGGCAGAATATCATCACAGGTTTCTGCACGATCTCGCACAAACGATATCGACTGCTGATTGCAGTAAATGATGACTGATGACGGTGACAGTTGCAATAGGAATGCTAAAAGGCTGAAGCACCCATCGACGCATAACTGGTAACTTACCCTTGGATTTGAGGACTCGACGGTACAGCACAAATATGCTAATTTATAAGTCAGATCTCGAACGCCGAGCGCCTTCAATCCTCGCACACCCTCACTCTCATAGCCTTCATTGCCTTTCGTTCTAGCCGCACTCTCGGACCTCGCACCAGGCATCGATATCATGGACACATCTGGCACCACGATGAGGGTTCCTGTAAAGTCGCATTTGTCGCCAGCCTGGGCGGTTTCTACCGCCTCCGCCCGTAAGATGACCTCAACGCTATAAGAGTAATGAAATGTACATTAGGACATAAGTGCATGAAAAATGTGAAATGCACAAAATAAGTCGAAACCTACAAACTGAAGAGTGCACCATTCCGAGTTTTTCAATTGCCGTAAACTCATTTTCAGATTTAGCCATGGAGAAACGAAGACTCCTGGAGTTTCTACCATGTTATGGAGCTTTTACGAAGCACTTCTCATTGTGATACAGTCTCAAAAAGAGACAAAGTGCTTCACATTATTACCCCAGTCTCTCCAGAAACCTTTGTGGGGAACTCAAGGAGCAGCTCATTCAGCCTCACTTGATCATTTCAGACCAGTTGCGAGGACAGACTGGCAACTTGGCCGGAAATTGAACCTCTGACCTCACACGCCGACACTCAACCGCATCACCAATGCCCCATTCTGAAATCAACACAACCTAAACTCCAGCATCAGATCAGAGCTACTAACCTTCTTGGAATGCTACCCCTCGGAAGTTCAGCCTGCGTTTCTTGTATTCTTACTTTTTGAAAATCGACAAAGCGTGATTTGTTTACATCAAGGATAAACCTGGCTCTATTGCTGCAGACAGGATTTCGACAAATTGAGGGCTGCAACAGAAAATTAGATTATAATAGAAGCAATTCACATACTGAATTAAAGGGCCACAATAGTGCCACCTTTTTTCAAGAGCTGGCACCACCGGCAGTGATTGCATCATTCTCCAATACCGTAGTTTTGCCTTTCGCCCCAGTGTTGGAGAATGTACGTTTAGCGCAGTATAGGGAAGGAATACATTACTCCTTTACTTAATCCACCCAGGCTGACAACAGAGCCACACAAACTCTACTGCTGCCACCTACCTGCGTATACTTGAACTGCTGCTCAACGTCCTTGATCACCGTCTGACAATCTCGACAAATGAACGTCCCGGAGACTAGTTCCGGATGTACTGGATGTGTCCGTACCACTTGTCCTGTGATTTTTAAGAGGGTTCCAATTTTGGAAGTCAACATATCACGGACCCTAAGGATGAAAATTTTCAAAGCATATTATTTTTGCCTCTATTTTTCAATTCAGTACCTTCATTTGTTAGTAAGCGAACTTCGTTCTAGGTATCACTGCTAATCATCTTCATTACAAAATAAAATCGGAATGTAATAAATTCAAGTGATGGCAGTGAACCCAGCAGCACACCAGGCAATATCGCAAGCGATCGACTCACCAGCCACCATAGACCAGGAGATATCAGCTTTGGTGTTTGACATTGGGCGAACATTACTGGTGAGAGGCTTCAACGCATCACTGCCCCGTGTGCCCCTGGCGTTAACAGCCAATTTTACTCGATGGTGCTAAGATTGCTTGCGGTATCGCCGGGTGTGCTGCTGTCTTAAAAGATTTTATTGGGGTCATAGCCTAGCAATTTGCCAGAACAAGTCCAAGGGGTGCCTGTTGCTGTACCTTTTTTTTAGGCAATTCACGTGCAACTGACAGGAATTGAAATGAAAGCCCATAGAAAACCAAAATACTTACTTGAGTCTGGTAGGCACATCTGTAAAACTGACGTAGAATTCTTTTGATGGTGGCACCTGTCCATGGTCCTGGGCAAAATTTCTCACCGCACGGCAGAGGTATGGGTAAACCCTGGAATAGGAATGGTATGAAATCATGACAAGTATTTTGTACTTCTATTTGTACGAGATTTTCCGTCAGGTCGAAGCCACAGCATTGTTGGCCCTGGTAACTACAGAAGAGGCCATCTCAAGCTACTCATGTTCCTCACTTGAATGGGGTCTTTTACTTGCCCTTGCAAAGGGACAAGTACAAAGCACCACGCCGGTGTCGGTTAAACCGCTGATGATGGCTTATTATTGGACCCCTCTCGCACAGCGCCATCTATTGATGATTCCTTCACTTTTGTGCCCACATGCCAGTGTTTAGTGGGTCTATAACTTGGCCAACTGAACACTGGGGATGAATGTAATGGGAAATAAAATAACAGTAAATAGTAGTACCAAAGCAAGCCTTACGGTTTCTCCTTACCTGTAGTATTCCTCCATGATGGTGGTTGCCAACTGCTGATTGTACTTTTCGACATCTTCAAAGCTTACAGATAATGTGTTTCTTTCTGGTCGAATCAAATCTTGGGCCTCTGGGACATATTTCAATTCATTGTCAGTTGTGAATCTGAAGAAGGAAAGCAGAATGAAGATTACAGAAGGAAGGATTGAAAGTTTTCAACAATAGGCCGCCCCTACTTAATCAAGATCCGAGTGCCAAGTACAGCATCATTAGTAGATCTAAAGATAGCATTCCTTGGATCCAACCATAGCCATGATATAGCCCTTGTTCACGCTCAATATCCTCTCAGTTTCTGGCTCTGCACTCAGCATTGCCTGGTAAAATGACTGGATGTTAAGAGGACGATGGAGACTTGTTGTCTTCGTCTTGGGACTACTGGTGTGGTGGGCTTGCATTTTGCCTTTTGTTGACTGGCTTCTTGGTTTTGTTGAATGGTTCTTCCCAAAAAAATAGCTGAACTTTAGAATCCCTGGTCGCGGAAGTGACGTACTCCATGGCACACAATGGAAATCCCAATGCGGCTTATTCCGTCAATCGATGACCTTTTTTTGGGGACTGACAAGGGATTGTAATTATGTAGGCCTAGCTAGGCCTAAAAAAGTCGTTCCAAAAAAATTTCAGAATGAATTGACAAAAAAGATCACGACTGATATTATTCTAGGCATAGGCCTATAGGCCCCAGGCCTGCCGCCTCTGTCATTAGGCCTACCCTAATCATGCTAGGCCTGGTGTCGGTCGAAGTTCACACATCCTGCATGCTGCACTGCACTGCACTGCACACGACACGCTGATGTGCATGACACGTGTGCCAGGAAGCCATGCATTGATTGTTGTCAAGCAAAGGTTGGCGTTTGGCCCAGTTCGAAGTCGGTTTTCCTCAAGCTTACTCTTCTAAAAAGTCCTGAAACAATTTCTGGCATCGCTCGCCAACCTGATCTTTCACTTGGTTGGTTCGAACAGCTTGATCAGCCACATCCATGGCTGTATTTTATGTTTTTTTAGGACAAATCGACAACACGCACGCAGGGTTTCGCGCCAAATTCACCCACGTGGTGTGTCGTTGGGATCGTCGGTGATGGTAAAGTCGCATGTAGGATCTGTCTTAACCTTGCGTTACACATTATTGCCGCAAGGACTGCGTGTCGTTTATCATTTCAACAGGGTCAGGGATCTACACCCCACAGAATTTAAGGCCGGTGTAACGTCGATCAGTGTTCCTCGTATTTCTGTGTTTTTCTGATTGTTTCCCTCCTGACGGATTAATAACCCAACAATAACCATTCTAGGCCGCGTCTATTGTTGGGGAACACTGAGCTACAGAAACACTCACAGATGTTACACCTGTTTTATTATTCAGCGGATTACGATATATGGCTAAAGAGACCATGACCATATAGGCCCTAACCATACAATAGAGAGAGACTAGCATGTTCTCTTGTCTGCCTCCTCTGGTCAAACCCTCGGCTTAATCTTGACCCTAACTCATTAGTATGATGCTTAATTAACTAATTACTCCGGCGCGGATCCAAGGGGGCGCACGCCCCCCCCCCTTTTGGCCAACAAATTTGTAAAATTGACCGTCAAATTCTGGAACTTGGTGCAAATGTTCAACACTTCTAGCACAGTGCGCCCCTCTTTACCCAATCCTGGATCCCCGCCCCTGTTACTTTAATCAGTCAAACTCCATTTTTGAGTAGTAGCCTACTCATAAATTGAAACGCCGCATCACACCATGGTCTGGCAAAGAAGCTGATCTAGGGGGAATGCGTCCTAACGTGGAGGTATAATGTCGTCTTCGAAGTTATTGACGAGGACCACCTGCAGATGGCGCCGCAGTTTGGCGCGAATTGAGGGACCACACCCCTGGCAAATAAATGATATCGTGGCCATTATCAAAATTTTCAGAACTGAATGAGACGGAAATAACCAACGGTTTTTGAAACAAAACCGTGTTGAAGTTGCCCGGTGCAAAAGGAGGAAATTTATCTCCTGGAAATGTTTTTTTCTTACTTCTGCCGGCCAACGCCGCGGTTTATGTGTGGTGCATGGCCCGACCAGACCTGACTTTTTTCTGTGGGTTATAGGGCATTAGGCCTATCCACGCATTCGCATAAGACTTGATTGGGAATCCAGCAAGTCACATTCAAAACAACGATTCCGCTGAACTGTGAACGCGTCGTCATTGTAAAGATGACCAAGCATCCCCATGCCACTTGCCAACGCTTCGTGACGTGTGCGTATAAAACGAAACCTGGAAATGGCGAAATACCCACATCTAAGTTGTTGTGACAAAAAAGATCAGGCGCGTCGAGTTCGTTCTGCATGACCAGGGGCGTGTCTTCCTGATGCCCCGTCTTCTATTTTGACCAAATCTCCATCCTCACCCCCCCCCCCGCGCATTCAAAATCTTCGCCACCGACAAAAGAAAGCCCGCTTCAAATCAAAAGTAAGCCTAGTCGTCGTCGTCGGTGTAGGTGTAGGCCTAGGCTTGGGACATCGTCGGGTAAGGGCTTCCCCATCATTTCTCCGCAGAATATTATGGGTCTGATGTCACTCTGAGTCAGTCTTACCCGGTCAAGGAAATGTACTTGATGACACTGCGAAGTCTTCATATCGTCAGATTTTTGTCTTAGCTCACGAACTTTTATGTGACCTTGCAGCCAACTTTATGTCATAGCCCATTACAAATTGGAGATGCCATTCCTGAAAGATTATAAGAGAAGTTGAAAACCACTGAAGCCCCTTCCCCATTCATAGGAAATTCAGAAGTCTACTTTGTATTTCTTGGTGGAGTGCTGGCCTGGGATAACCCCTTCCCCGCCCCCACGCCAACGCAATGATACGAAAATGTTGTTCACATAACAACGAGCAAATTTTGGATTATTCAATCCACTGCGAGTTGTGTAATTAATCCTGACACCCTTCTCAACATGCCAGCATGACATTCATGCGCAGGACTCCAATCCTGACGTCACAACTAACGCGGGCTCTGATTGGCCACGCTTCCCTCATAATCAGTATAAAATATGCCCAACACCACTAGACGAGAAGTAATTGTCAGACGAAGGAGAGAGAGGATTGTTATCAAAGTGTACACATTTTCAAGTCATAAATCTTTGGATTTCTTTTAGAGGAAACAAAAGGTAAGAATTTCGCGATCGTTTTTCGTATAAATATGACTTTAGTTGGATTTTGTCCGCTTTTGCTGAGCTTTCTGTTTTGTGGTGTTTATGTGTCTCTTTAAGCATCTGCTTTAAGGCGGGGCGGCTGAAAATTAGGCCTAGTTTCACTTTTGGTTGGTAAAATATCATTGGAAACAGATAAAGTGGTCTCTTTTTTTAATTAATCCTGTAATTTCGGGATGCTAGTTGGGTAGTAAAATCTGGCACTGGATAGTGGGTCTTAGTCCAGACAGGTCTTGACAATGGTATGTGATCCCATGTTCCTTGCCTGTCATACGGTTTGATATACCACTCAACATCTTTAGAACTGCAAATACTAGATTCCGACCTAATTTCTCCTTATCTTAATGAAAAATTGACAAATTGGTTGGGTTCGTCGAAATAATGTGAGGTATGCTGGCGGGATGCCACCAGTTTTGTTGTCCTGACCCGAACAAAGGTGAAATTGCATTTACGTCATAGAGACAGATTAAAAACGTCCGCGAATTCAGATTAAAACATCTAGATAAGACAAGGAATATGAATTTCAATGACTTTTTGGGTTTAAGCGAAAATGTAACTGCAGACTTTGGCATCTGATTGTCGGATCTAGTCTATTCGTTGCAAGAATGTTGAAATATCAAAAACGGTCGCCATTTTACCAACATGGTGGTTGTTCACAATTGGCTATGGGTGGTGTGTTTTCACAATTGAAGTACGGAATATCGACCATAATATGCAGAGAGTGAAGTCTTTTGCCCAAATCGACGGACCCGCAAGCGAGTGTTTTGGCGGGAAGGTGCGGTGAGGCGCGTGTCCGCGTTCTTCGTGGTCGTGGCGGACAGGAAATGTTGCACTTGACGGGGTCTAGTCGCCAATAAAAGCGCTTATGTATGTACATATTGAGCTTTTTGACATCATCAACCGTATAACGTTAGTAGTAGTACAAAACCTCCATCAGTACACCGAATGTATCATAATTAATAATACATGTACTTCCGTCGTCTTTTAAATACTAGTGTCCCACTGGCGACTTTTTCTCACGACAAGGGGCGAATCTGAAGTCTGCGACATGACAAGCAGCGATATTTAGCATTAATGTGTTCCGCATAGGATCATGGAGCCAGAGAATCACTGCGAACATAGACGACAGTCTACGAAGAGCTACGATTTTTTCATTCGTCCCTTGTCGCAGACCAAAATTCGCCAGTGGGACGCTAGTATTAGAATTTCACTCAACAACTGCCGTGGGAGTGCGCGCGATTGTGCTGATGACGTCTCCACTGCAATCATGTCCCGCGTGATGTAGGCCTAAAATAATTTATGTAGGGCCAAAACTAAAACTAAAACTAATTAGGCCTATGATACTGTATAGGAATCATGGTCATCTGATTCACAGGGAGGGTTGTCAACGAACTTTTTCGCTTGAACCAGAACACAAACGGACTCTGGCTCAGGGGCAGTACCAGTGTGTCATCTCGTCAACAGCTAACAAACAAATGCGTAGGTTCACATCATGTAACTTGTGCTTTTTTCACCGTTTTTTTTCACAACTTTTGTGACACAATAACTGCGTTTTGAACACTTCAGTGATACAGTGTATTTCAAGCCGTTGACATGAAGTGGAGTGGCCCTGTTTTGTAAGCACAACTTGTGAGACCTTCCCACGTTTTTGAATTTTCGGCACGTCCATTTTGCAAAATGGGTTCAGGAAGCATTTCCCGTTGAAACAGCCCGAATCGTGCTGGTGTTCATTATTTGCGTGTTACATGGCGAACAGATTAAAATCACACCAAAATAATGTTCAGCAGCTCTAACCGGCAAAGTCATAAGGGGGCTCACAGCATGACGAGATCTCGGCAGGGATCGCATAGTTTCACTTCAAAACAAATCCAGAATTAAGTTTAATTATTGACTGCATATTGTTATTTTTCAATGAAAGTTTTAACCTAGCTGTTATTTTATTGGCATTTTTGGCAGGGGTCTTCCAGGGGATTTTAAAGGACCAGTTACGCTCCGCGTACCCGAAAGCCTGTCGAAACAACACAGCAACAGTTAATTATTTTCCTAAGGTATATCTTCTGATTAAGAACGCAAATAATAACGGGTTTGTGTAATTCATCTGAACGATAAATGAGTAAGGTCCGTGTTACAGGATTTCGAACAGGTTTTAGGTCGTTTTTAACACTTTGTTTTGGGATAAGGGCCTAAGTATTTTGAAAAGGGATTGATAAGAAATTATATCAATGAGTGATACAACAGGCCTAGTAGGAGGTAAGTTACATGGTTTTTTGAGGGGGCGTTGTCAGATCGCGAGCGAAGAGGAAGTAGGCCTAGGCTATTGAGATTGAAGTCTGTAGGTGTACTTTTGGTCGGTAAGTATCGCATTTATAGTATTGAACTTTACCAGGTAAAATCGATGTCTCCATTAAAACCAGATGTCTGCACCTGTGTTTTTCACGATCTGAATTTTCTGCACTAGAGAATTTTAACAAACGCAACTAAACGTCAACGTTTTCGTGCTTGCCTACATTTTGCCGATGCGATGTAGTACTAGACTGGTCTCCTGTCCTCAAGCCGCTCCGCTAATACTCTAGCGGAGCAGTTCGAGGATAGCGGACCAGTCTAATGTACCACATGCTATAGGGCACAAGTTGGCGATATCCTCAATGACAATATAATTTCACCGCCCAGTCAGTCGGAAAAACCCGAAATATTGAGAATTCAGTTTGCGTTCGCATGCAGTTGCGGAACCTCACTCATTTTAAACAGCCTTCTACCCCGACGTAAGCGTTGCCAGGGGTATTTGCTAAATTTACGACGGGTTTCGGGAAAATGTTGTGTTTTTTCCTCCTCTTAAAAGATATAAAAAGATCCTCTCACGACCGAAAACGAGAACAAAAATATCTTTTAATGGCATACCATGATGACCCATTCAAAACTGCATTGTATTGAAGAGTGTTGAGGGTATTTTTGGTACATTCTCCCGCTTCGTCAAAAAAAGCTCCGTTGCTGGGTGTAATTCCCAAAAAGAGATTTTTCTGTCGGCCGATTCCCTGATGTACAAGTCGCAATGTTGAGGCAGGGAACCAGGCTAGGACTGGTTGTTGGCCAACGTCTGGAAATAAACTGCTCCGCTGCCCTCGAAACGCTCCGTATCGGAGCGTTACGAGGACAGGGGACCAGTCTATGGCGCAACGGAAACCTTCACCAGTTGAAAGTTCCTGGACGGCAAAAAGATGAATGGAAGCAAACTTTACAGGCTCTCAGCTGCCGGTTTTGCCACTCCTTTTGCAGCTCTTTCAAGATTGTCCCCTTGGGGCAAGGTGGATAGGGTCACAACGGAGAAATAATTCAGCTGTCGCGGCCTTTTTGTTCGGGAACTGGCGTTAGTGTTCACAGTTTCAAGGCAGGTGTGGGGCATCTGTTAAAAACAAACCACAACCAAGGGCACGCGACAAACCCGTGTCTAGGCGCGTCTAGTCTTTGCCGTTAATGCATCGTCATGTACTGTAGGCCTACCATTGGATTCCTGGGGCGCGGTTTTACGCGGGCGCGTGCCCCCTTGTTTATCAAGCATATGGACAATGGATATAATGTGGTTAGGGTTGCAGTGTTTCCAGAATGGAAATTGTCATCTGCCGTGATAATTGGAGACCAAACGACACGTGAATGTGTAAACAATGGAGGGTCCAGAGTACTGAAGGCCCAGTCGTCCCGCGTTCGTTGACATCTGTCGCTTTGCAGGGCGTAGTCTCGCGCAGCCAGCGTTTTGTCCCGCAGTACTGCTACACACAAACTTACGGATCCCCATAGCGGAACAGCGGCTGGTTGACCGAGACTACGCAGAGCGCGCTTCGGACTCGTCCATTGTAACATGCCAGTCTTTCCGTATGACAGTGTTTCTCCTTATCGTCTGGGAAACGCTGTCAGACTGCAGAGCGACACGTTTCTCAGTGCGTCCCCATTTGTCAAGTCGCAGCTTATTCCGTCAGACAATATAGGGGAACATTCACAGATGGGGAACATTCAAAAACGTTACACCAGTTAAAGGAGCCACATTTTCCCCTTTCTCCTTGTTTCCCCTCATTGTGTGGGGCACGCTGTGAAATGAGGGCGACAGGAAACATTCCTGTCCACGACCCTTTTGAAAAGTTGTGGTCTCTCTCGCTGTCTGTATCGAAACACTGAGATATAGGGAACACTAGAAACGTTACACCGGCGTTTCACTTTTTTATGTGCAATGGAGAAAATTTGAAGGGGTTTTGGGAACACAACGGGTTAAATTTATAACTTTAGCGTCTACCTGTTAGTAGGAATCTTTCACCTGTACTTTTCCTGTGTTAAAGATTGAATTATCTCGATGAAAGCTCCTCGTGGCAGGTATAAAGCAAATAGATACATCGTTATCACTGTTTACATACAATACACGTGCCAGGAACATCTCGTCTGCTTCTGTCCAACGTTAATATTTAACCCATGGCCTACCAAAAAGTTGGGAGACTGGTCCCCTGTCCTCGAGCCGCTCCGCTAATACGAATTCGCGGAGCAGTTCGAGGACAGGGGACCAGTCTAACGAAGTGCCTGATTCATTATATTGACCACGTGTTCTGCTAAAATGACTGTTATTCAATGCAAATAACCTTTATGAATTATGAATGACTGAAAACAGGACGTTGATGCACGTAATGGTGTCAGTATAATGAACTAATCATCTGGTCGGTATGGAACGCGCCACATGGCAGAGCGCCGAAATAGCTCAGTTGGGAGAGCGTTAGACTGAAGATCTAAAGGTCCCTGGTTCGATCCCGGGTTTCGGCAAAAAAATTTTCTTTTTAATTTTGGAATGTTTTGGGTTCTAGTCATAACTAAAATTCATTTTTTATACTTGACAAATTTTTTTTCGTGATTTTTTTCACTTATTCGTGTGTGGAAAATCTAAATAGGCCTAATACATTTCCTAACTTCCGCATTCCATTGGGTCGAAGTTAGACGAGGCCGGAACGTTTTACACGGACCACCTTACATTTTAGACGGCCATTTTTCAGGGAACAAGAATTTCAAGTGAACACGTCCCCCAAATGTCACCCCTAGGCGTCACAGAAAGAGATGTTTTTCATGGAGGTTTTGCCGCAAAAAGGGAGTGCGTTGCCCCCCCCCCATCTCCTACGCAGAGGTCAGACGGTTTCGTACTTTCTGAGTGGAGCATGCGGAACGACACGACACGGCACTTGCGGTGTAGTTTGCCGCCCCCCAAACTCTAGCTTAGGCTACCTGACCATATGATTATCACACGAAATAATCCAAAGCGTCGTTTTTTCTCCATCTCATTGCAGAGAGCCAAAATGCCAGAAAGAAATATCGTCGACCTGGAACAGTTGATCCTGGATTACGCCCGGGTCGTCTACGAGGACAGGGAGCAGAGAGATCTGGAGAGGAGATTTAAAACGAAGTTGAACTGGGAGAACCTGGACGTGAAGATAGACAGGTCTAGATTGAGCATCCAACACGAGGACCAGCACCACGAGGAGGACCCGGTCGTCAGGACCCAAGAGCCGCGGAACTCTGTACTTTTCAAGTCGAGGTATAACAACACGACGGACAAGGATATGAGTTACTCCATTTCTACGACACGTCACACCCGTACGTCCGTCTCGTGTACAATCACCAAGGGGTTTTGTTTCGGGGTATCATTCGAGTTTTCGATCTCACCCCCGGGCGTTGACGCAAGCATCTCGGCCTCGAGCGAGTTGAGCTTCGAAAAAAGCATCGAGACGGTCCGGGAACAGGAGGTCTCGTGGACAATCGACACCGCCGTCAACGTCCCTTCACACACCTGCACAAACGTCTCCCTTCACGTGAAGGAGGACGAGTATAAGGGGACATTCACCGCCAAGACGTACTTCCATGGAAAAGTCTACGTGGATATAAGGAAAGATAACACCGATTTATCACGAGTGATTATTGGCGATTTGACGAAAATTTTCAAGAAGGAACTGGGGTTTGTCGTCGGTACAGACGGCAAGACCGTTTGTTTTGAGACCAAGGGTATCTGCAATTGTCGCTTCGGTATTGAACAAGAAGTCGAGATAAGTGAGGAGCCGTTGAGTCCGAAATTGACGAATGGGGCGGCTTAGAACTCCTACTTGAGGACACTTTACAAGATGCTTTTCGCTGGTACTTAACGCTTGAGCCGCAACTGGGACTCCGGTCGCACACGAAGGCGTTGTCCCCACCGTGGGAGGAGCGAGAGCGACTCGAAGACTTTTT
>NMRB01002421.1:34431-45387 GCA_002633025.1 Notospermus geniculatus
TACAGTGGAACCTCGGTTGGGGACCACCTCGGTAACGGGACCACCTCACCTAAGTGGACCACTTTAGTCCAGTCCCGATTATTTTATCATTAATTTCCATTAACATGACCTCGGTAACAGGACCACCTCGGTATCCGGACCGGGACCACTCAAATTGGCAGTCCCAAATACCAAAATTCACCCCCTAAGTGGACCAGTGAACGTAAACAGAAAGACATCTGAACTGAGTAACTACCTGCTGCAATGATGTAAATGAGTTTAGATCACCTTTATTTCATATTTTCTGGTTTGATTCAATAGAATAATAATCACTTTAGTATTGACCTTCAGTTACACACTCAATTTAAGAATTTTGTTACATTCTGGGTACTGTATGTGTGCAGTTGTAGGCTTTCAATTGAGCTTGCAAAGGTGACAAACAGTTTGACAATAACACCTTAATCACACAAGGAACACAATGTGGTTAATTGGTGTGCATCATAACAGTTTGTTGGTGTTACTGACATGGAATTGTACAGGGGGTTGTACACAATCTTATTCCATGACATCCAAAGTGTGAGAAGATGAGATGAATTCAAGTGGTGCCCTTTCATCTTATTTCACATGACATGTGAGAAGGTGGGGTCAATTTAAGCACTGTCCTTTAGTCTTAGTATTTCATGACAAGTGAGAAGATGAGATAATCTAAACAGTGTTATTTAAGTTCTGGGAAGAATACACTGTCATATACATACACGTATTTCATATTTGGTCTGACAATTTCGGTAACAGGACCACCTCACCTAAGTGGACCACTTGCTCTAGTCCCTTGGGTGGTCCCCTTACCGAGGTTCCACTGTATCAATTTCCTGACTTCCACATTCCATTGGGTCGTAGTTAGATGTTGCCAGACTTTACAACTTTGGCACATTAGCAAGGACAACCCAACGCTTCACTTCCTGCTATCTAAGGAACATATCGCTATGTACAATGTTTTATTTCAAATGAGAGATTGCTAAGAATCTGTTTCGTGTAAAAAATATTTTATACTATAAAACAGATAAATTCATCACATAAGCATATTAATTGTGATATTTTCTCTGAGAATGCCATGGGAGTAACCACTTCAGTGCTGGCTGTTTTTTGAGGTTATGACGAAAAGTGCCATGTCCTGGGGAATCCATCTGATTCTCACTAGTCTATATGGCCTGACGCCCATCTAACCTGGTTTGAATCCATCACATTTCCCGCTTCTGAGGAGCTCAAAGCCTCAGGGGTCAGATTACTTCATGAGTTACGCAAAAGATGACATGATTGGGATGGCCTTGTTTGGACAAGATGGGTGAGTCAGGACAATGACATTATCACTGAAACTCATGTTGTAATGCATTTTACCAATAAACTGCGCCATGACGTCACTTTACAGATTTAGAGATGTGACATCTCAACAATCTGCCAATGGGAGGCTACTGCAGCACTTGATACACACAGTTTGGTCAGTCTTTCAGAAGTTCTGTTCATTTTTCCACACACTGCACTAATACTCTTTCAAATTTTTCCACCAACCAGCACTAAAAAGGTTCAGAATTGCCCACACTTGTCTGAAGAAAGTACAATGCCTATTTCGATATGTACACTACACGTAAAAACCTACAAAACAGGATAGCAGAAGATATGTACTGAAATTGCTATTATCAGTGAGTATTTGAACCATTAAGCAAAGAAATCCTGAAGAAAATCACGCTACAAGCCTAAACCTGTCTGATCGGTCTAAAAATATTCGCCAAAAACGATATCGTTTGGGCTCATACTGTTCCAGACAATATGAACTACAACAGATATTCAGTTTAGCTTTTGAGTCGTGATGTTCAAGTCAGTACAACGTATAAACCGTGTGGTAGAATTCAATACATTAACATATGACAATAACTCGTCATAAAAAGAGAATGCATTCCCTAAATTAAATGTGGACAACATGAGAATATTGATGATAAAAAGCCTAGCTTTTCCATTCAATCCGATACGTTTCATGACCCCAAACGTCTAATACGTTTCATGACCGCAAACGTCTAACAAAGAGTTAACTTACAGACAGGTTTCCAACTTCGCTGGACTAGGATATCATAACGAAACTAAGAATAGATATAATCTACTAGAAGAATCTATAGACAAATCCCAAGTTGGCAAATTTTAACTCAATCTGCGCCTATTCGGCATTTTTTAGGAACTCAGCCTCTGTTTGGAAACATGACGTGCATTCCATCCATTTGACGTCATGGCAGTTTTCCATTTGTGACCCGGCACGACAAAATGAGTCGGAATGCACACATAAGAAGACCGAACATGTCCAAGGTGACACCAACGGTTCGCTGATTTCAGGATTGTCTGCCCATTGTGAAATTTGACTTGGTCAATTTCTGTGGTTGCTGTCTGGTGTCACCTTCGGTCTTCTTCTGTGCGACTTCCGACTCATTTTGCTGTGCCGGGTCACATTTATTTCTTTATGTCATGACGTTGATTTTATCAAAATTGGGGAACTTTTGAAAATGAGGCAGAGTTAGGTAGAAACCACGTGCGCAGGGCTGTCAGAGTGGTGCAATGGAAACATCGCCGCCTGTCACCTCTGAGGTCGTGAGTTCAATTCTCAGTCGGACACGCTACTCATGTGATAGAGAGAGACTCTCTCTGACAGCATTGGTTTCCTTTGGGTGCTCCAGTTTCCTCCTACATTACATAAAAATTGCCCAGTATTGTCTTCAGAGTCAATAATGAGCCAAGTTAGAGAGCTCAAGCTTCTCGATTCAATATTTAAAAAAAAATGTGCAGGAATGCAACCTTGGGTTTTATCTATAGATAAGAGATCACAATCATGTCGGAGGTCGTTCATCACAGACACATGTTACGCTCACTTTTAGGTGAGAATTCAGAGGCATAACACACACAACTCATCCACAGTGTTTCATACCGCAAAGAATTCTAGATAGGATAGGAGACAACTCTACGGACTACCATTTTACATTTTCGCAGAAAAGTGCAATTTCATCGATAAACCAAAGTTTGAAAAAAGTTTGACAGACCTGAAACCTATCACAAAGGTATTCATTGGAAAGCTCTCAGGGAACACTTTCCAATAAATACCTATGTGAAAGAGTTTCTGTAAGGTTTCAGCGTTTGGTAGTTTTTAATGAACTTTGCCACTGGCAGCAAAACGGTTTAAGTACAACTCTCACATTATTTGGGTAACAACTGATGTCAGGAAGTAACAGAAAAACGAAAAAAAAATTCCAACTAAGTACATGTCTACAACACCAGTATTCATTCACAAATGCTCAACATGACTTTTTGAATGTGTTCAATCTTCTTGGCAAAGCTCTGTGCTCAGAGATTCAAATGACTAAGACAAATACATTCTAAAATAATTCCCATACAAAATTGTGCATTTCTACTAACGAAAGTTCTCCAATTTCCTTTGACATGCCTCAATTGCACAGGCCCCAGTTTTGATAGATATCTCATCACGATGTGTTCAGAATAACACACCCTGTAAATGCACATCACAATCAATAAAATATGTGGAAGACAACTGTACGATCAATTCCTGCAGGCACAAGATCAATTGTGAAATGTGAACATGACGTAGATATGTCAAATAGTAAGTTTTTTAAAAACTTAAATCCCACATAGACAACATAGATTGTTTTAATTTTAACTGATGATAAATGTTGACAGGTTTTCCAAAGCAATATTTGCTACCTTGAAAACTCCTTTCTAATTTCAAATGAAATGGCCAGGGCCATTGTGCTCACCTCTGTGACAAGTCTCCATGGTTAAGTGTGAAACTATGACTCTCATGGTGAATGTTGAAGGATCAGTACAGATAAGATGAAGCTGAACAAACCAAGAAGTATTTTTATGATCTGATCAGTATTATCAGTCAATGACATAAACTCAGGTGATGGCACCCGGAAGGAGTACAATTTCTGAATACAATGAATACAAGTGGTATTTGTGAACAAACTGCTTTCCTGTCTAGGTCACAGATGTCAAAAATTCTATTTTTCAAGATGGCCACCTGGTGGCCACACGTGACGTTCGTTGGGACTGAAATATCAGCAGGAATGTACAGGATTATACTTGCATAGATATTTAGACAACACTGAAACATCGTAACATTTACTACCGATGAGATATGGCCAAAGTCAATTTTTCAAGATGGCAGCTTGGCAGCCATGTTGAACTCCAATTGAACCGAAATTTGGCATATAAGTAGACAGTACCAAGACACATATTTAGGCACAGTTAAAGCATCCTAGCTCCCACTATTTATGAGGTGTGGGTCGAAGTCCATTTTTCAAGATGGCTCCCTGGCGGCCATATTTGACGTCGAATCTGACTGAAATTTACCATATATTTTTATGGTACCTAGATATATATTTTGACAACGTTAAAACATCCTACCTACTCCTATTTATAAAATGTGGGTCAAAGTCCATTTTTCAAGATGGCTTCCTGGCGGCCATATTTGAAGTCCGATCGGGTTGAAATTTGGTGCATTCGTGCAGGGTGCCTAGATATATCTTCACCCCAAATCACAACACTCTATGTCAAATAGCAATGAAATGTGCCACCAAACAGTGAATTTTGAACTTTGACCTCTGTGACCTTGAAAAGTAGGTCAAATCAAAAACCCGGGATTTATGTGATGAAGTCTCACCAGAGGAACCCACCATAAAAGTTTCGTGGTTCTAGCTAACAGCGTTCAGGAGATACGGCCGAAAGAAGGTTTTCACAAAGCGCCCCCTACAGGCCAGAGTGTACAAGCAACAGCGCTAAGTTTCGGTCCAGAGATAGTTTTTACCATAGGGTACCTGTACACCAAATTTCAAGTTTGTAACCCAAGCGGTTTAGAAACGTGCCACCCCTGTTAACGACGACGGACGACGACGACGGACGACGACGACGACGTACGACGGACGACACACCATGAGAGAAGCTCACCTCCACAGAGGTGAGCTAAAAACCAAATAGAACGGAAAAGTTCTGCACATGAAACTGACATGTACATAATCTCAGGAAAGTTGCCTGTCAAGATATGCTTCAATACATTATCAGCGCTCCATGTGCGACTCAAAGGACCCAAGTTAAAAATCTCATATAATTGCAGTAAAATGTACTGCTCATGCAGAATATGCATTAATCATCATGATACACTGAACTTTCCAAACAATCCATTAAAACGATAAAAATATGAGAAAGTTGACATTGTCAATGATGTGAAAGACTTGTGTGCATTTCCTCCATCAGCCTCCTGTTCCTCTCTCAACGCTTCCTGACGTAAAGTTCGACGAGGTCCTTTTTCACCTGAAAAAAAATGGAAAAATACATGTAGATTTAATTTGGATGTACCAGTAATCAAGTTTATAGTTTATTGAATTTCCTATTTGCCACGTGTATTCGCCAGCATTGCGCACCACCACTACAGATACGAAAACAACAAAGACACGAAATAGAAGGAGGCAAAGACCCCACTGGGCCATGATGCCGCACTGATGATGACGATGATGTAATCACAGCAGCTGATGTAAACCACAGTAGGAACTATTTGAAAAAGTCCACAAACGGTTTCCAACCCCCAAAAGTACACCTACATACTTTATAAGTGCTCGCTGGGTGTGGCATTATCCTGGGGACATTCAAATCATCCTTGTCGGCCAAGTATTTGTAAGTTATTCCAGCTTTCGTTCCAGTGTGTATTTTCGCCTCCAATGCAACTTGGCTGAAAATGTAATGTTAAGAGGTGAAACAAGTCCCATTAACTTCTGATGGCAGTTGCCCAACGATTGTTTCTATTGGCAGCCTGCTGTAACACTGCACTTTTCAATTTGGCCTAGTTGGAGGGAAATTATTTGTGTAATATTTGAGTTAACCACTTCAGTGCCGGCCATTATGCCTTACACAAGACTATGTCATTTTCAATTTCAATTTAAAATGCCATTATGACACCATAATCCCAGTTGTGCTAAAAAGGTTAATTGTTCCAAATACATACTTATCAGCAAAGGTGACATCCACGCTACATTTGCTTGGATCTGGTTTTTTGTTGAACACGCCCATGGTCTCCACGCCTGGAACATCTACCATGATGCGTATTGTATCATCTTTGTAGTGCATGTTTATGTCTGAAAAGGGGACGCTGAGAGGGTAAAGACATAGCCTATCTGGATCATCAGCCCACATCCAAGTTGAAACGACAACTGACTCAACAGGCTGCAAGATATCTGACAGGGTGAAGCCCTACTGCCAGTGCTACGGCAATTGAGGCCTTGCAATGACGTCATCCTGGCGGCCATGCTGGAGGGCACAGGGCGCAGAGGTGTGAGCCGACCGTGACGTGACCTGCGTGAAGTGCGCCAAACCATTGTTTGACGTAACGTCATTGGCTCATTTCGCTACCCCTCTGGTCTGCAGCGTGTGCCCCCAGCATGGCGGCTTGTGACGTCATTTGCAAGGCCTCTATTGTTTTTTTACCACTTTCAGCTTCATTCATTCAGCAACGTGTAATAATAATTAATGGGATCTGGGAATGGGATGGGCTTCATATAGGCTAGCAGAGGCCTACGGCCTATAGAACAGATTCCATTCCTTTTTTTGGGCTTTCACATCCTGACCTGCCCTTCTTCTTCCGAATGAGTGCCAAATTCAACAATTTGAATAATAAGCACTTGTGGTGGTGCGCAGCGTAAGTGCTTATTATTCAAATTGTTGAATTTGGCACTCATTCGGAAGAAGAAGAAGAAGAAGGGCAGGTCAGGATGTGAAAGCCCAAAAAAAGGCCCCTGCCCTAGGCCTATTATACAGCGCGGATGGGCTTTTCCTTGCACTAATAAATGTCCACTGGCTAGCTTAAGAAAATGAAAGTGAAAGTGAACTGAACCATGTGAACAATGTAAATGCATCCATGGCCATGCCATGCTTGCTGGACATATTTTGGCATGATCATCCAGCTTCCAGGCATCATCATGATCATGTCATTCATGATGATGATTCTTCTTGTCTGACCATGCTGACATTATTAGCCCCGCTATTTTGCGAGTTTCACGAACTACTGGTATGCATTCATACTTATTTGGAAATAAATATCTTACTCGCATTGGGCTCTACTACTTTTGCCATATTTTGCTTTTAGTTTTCGTTCATAAAAATGAGATTTTATGTAGGAAAATTTTGCGTTCAACTTGGGGAAGAACGTAGCCCCATCTATCGACAAGAATTGAAACGAAAACACCAGATTAAATATTGGACTGTATAAAAAATAATAGAAACACAAATATTCCGCCACTTAAAAGCCGAAATCATCAGGATAAATATTATATTAAGGTTAACAGGCTTTTTAATCGGTTACTAAGCCTATAAAGTTTTAAACAGAGAAAAATTGTGCCATGCAGTGCTGCCATCTTTTAGAAGGAAAAGTAGTTGTACGGCACAGACTGTCAGCACATTCGGAACTTCCGAAGGCAACTGCTCGGCAATTTCCGTANTATACGAAAGAGCTGTATCTATCCGTCTGGTTCACTGTCTCAAGTGGTTGTGACAATATCAATGCACACAGTGCTTTGACCATCCGATGTGCTACGCCGTTTTCCCCGCCCATTGTTTTAGTAGTGAGCACAATGGTTGATATTTATGAAAGATAGCAAATGCTTTTACTTCAAGGTTTGTACATTGGGCACTAGCTGTGCAAAGTAAAAGTACAAGCATTTGCTAACTTATGAAAAGTACCAGCCAATGCCAATGAATTGTTGAGGTACGTTGATCCTATTCAATACATAACAGAGACTAAAGGCGCCGCTCCACGTGACAGTTTTCTATCGAAAGTTTGCTGTCAGATAGTCAATTGGCGTTCGTGTTGGCGTTTCGGGGCTTTGCGAAAACTCTATGCTTCGACCATGCACCCGAAATTCTCACATCAGATCCCTCCCAGCCCGGCCTCCCAGTCAGCGCCTTTTTCGTATTATGTGAATTGTTATAGAGGCTTTTTGGGATAAAGCCTATACAAATTTTGTGATAATAATGACAGTGATCAACAGTTCTTGAGTGGTTATTGCTGTCCAGTTTATTTCAGGAACTTAAGGACGAAGATTCTTGGGTTTAGTGGATGAATTATACCAGAAAACAATACTCAGGCACACCAATAAATAACAAGGTCACACATTTTTCGCTCGCCTGGATTTTTTTTCGTAAAGAGAAAGAACCGCAGGATGGCGAAGTAACTCATGGAATCATGTTTCGGATGCTTTCGTTGAATATATTTCAAACTCCCTTTATTCCCGTACCAGTACACATCTATATTTCAGTCCACTTGGAGCGTAGAATTAAAAGAATCTGCAGAATGTTTTTGGAAAGGTATTCAAAGGTGCTCCAAACAGCAGAGCAAATTGACAGCCGCACGCAGTGCTAGGGGTGCACTGGCGAATTAAAGATAGGAGGTGGGTGATCCTCTTTTGATAGGAAGCCCAATACCAGCGCTTTGTGACTTCAAAAAGGTGCGTATGATAAGACAGTACGTCTCGGCTTTATGGCAAAATAAATGAGCAGCGTCATGTTTCATATATGCCTTTTGCATGGTTAGGGGTGTGTCTCCCCAACCCCGATCCTTACGGACACCCCACAGCATGTTAATCGTCACCCTGGACGAAGTCATTTCAAATTTCCCGGAACGTATTATCAAAACAAGAAGTCACCTCGCCATAACAGTGGAGGCCTACACTCCGATCAGGACACAGTCCATGCGATGACCGACCTGCCGTTCGCAAAACCATGGGACTGTCGCCAGTCAAATCAGCCATCAGCCACACCCGGGACGAGGAAGAGCACTGTGATGACACCGCAAAGTATCTTTAAAATGGTGCAGAAACTTCTTTCTTAGTTCACGAACTTTTTGTGTGACTTTGTAGCACCTGAATCGAAATATGAGCGATTTTTAATGTACTCCGGCCATATCATGGCCTATCTTTACAAAGTAGAGACGCCATTCCGACCGAAAGACAATCGCCAACGAAAACAAGCGCCCCCTCCCTCCGATCCGAACTAGAAATGAAAGAGCGCGATGCGCGGTCGCTTGAGACCCCGCCTACATGAAATGACAGGAATATATTATTGACATAAAAATCAGCAATCCACGGATAATTCTATACGTAAGGCGTGTTATAAACTCTTGAGATCTTCTCAACATGCCACCATTCAGGAGAATGACACCCGACGTCACAACCAACGCGAGCTCTGATTGGCACATGCCCGATCTCATAATCGGTATAAAATATCTGACTTCGCCAAACGAGAGTTACAATTTTGATGAAAGAACGAGAGAGAGAGAGGTTGTTATTATTGCAGTGGAATTTTGTTTCTATATTTTCAAGTCATAATTCATTGGATTACGTTGGAGGAGTCAAAAGGTATGTTCACCTTTTTTTCGTAAAAATGTGACTTTGATCGATTTGTCCGCCTCTGTTTATGCACGTTGGTCTCCTTTTATAGGACTTGAAGACTAAAAATTATGCCTAGTCTCGTTTTTTTGTAATGAGAAAATATCTTGAAAGTAATTAATGTGGTCTCTTTTTCAATTGACGTTTATTTCCGGGTATGTGGGAGCAGCAAAATTTGGCAGTAGGTGGCGGCCTTCTGGGCAGGTCTATTCACGTGATTCATGTGATTTCATGTTCCCTTGTCCGTTTTGATATACTACCACACCTCTTACGGAGTGCAAATATTACATTCTGACCTGATTTCACCTTATCTAAATGGAAAAAAGTAACTGGTTGGGTGTTGTCAAAATAATGTAAGGTATGCTCGGGAGATGCAAGTTTTGCCGTCCTGATCGGAGTGAAATTGCGTTTGTCATACAGACCCAGAATAAATTCACATGTGAGAATAAACGGGGGGTTTCTTAATCAGAACATAAAAATAACACGAAAAAACACGAATTTCAATGTTTTTTTTCATCTAGTCTAAATTTTAGTATGCGAATTTTGGATCTCAGTCTATTCGTTGCGCGAATGTTGAAATATCAAAAATGGTCGCCATTTTACCAACATGGTGGTTGTTCACAATATACAGTAGGTCTAGCATTAGCAATGGGGTAGTAGGCATTGACGAAAATATGAAAAAGGTGAATTCCTTCGCCTAAAATCGACGGACCCGCCGGGAGTGATTTTGGCGCGGAAACGCGGTAAGGCGTGTCCGTGTTCTTCGATTGTCGTGGCGGACACAAAATACTGTACTTGACGGGGTCTGGTCGCCATATCGAAGTATTTGTCGTGTGTATGTCATACATATAGGCCATAGCTCACTCAGTTTTTTGACATCATCGACCGCACAATACAGGGAATGTTTCCATAAAACTTCCATACTCTAAATCCTCGGATTTATGGGTACAAGGTAGTGTCCACCTCATTAAAACCTTGCGTGACCGCCCAATTACATGTATTTCATATGCGCTGGAATATTTGATGTGTACCCATAAATCCGAGGATTTAGAGTAATAATATTTCTCTCAACATAAGTCGTACACAGAAAAAAAGTCGATCTCATCTCGAGATAAAATGAGTCTCCAGCCTACTATTTTGTCCCCAAAATGAGTTTCCCTTGCTACTCGAACAGAGAATGATTACCAGTTTTCTAAAGCGGGTGATCCACTGTTGCGATTTTGGCTTGAGACGCGGTTGCGTTCCCTTGTGGTTACCTAAAGCGGCGAATCCACTGTCGCGATCGTGGCTTGAGACGGGGTTGCGTTCCCTTGCGATCACCTTATATGGCAATCGGAAGTCCTTATAAGGTAATCGCAAGGGAACGCAACCCCGACTCAAGCCAAAATCGCAACAGTGGATCACCCGCTTTACAACTTCCGATTGCCATATAAGGCGATCGCAAGGGACCGCAACCCCGTCTCAAGCCCAAATCGCGACAGTGGATCACCCGCTT
>NMRB01002421.1:45598-65844 GCA_002633025.1 Notospermus geniculatus
GGGGGGGGGGGGGCAGTTGTCTCTCCTTTGATGGGAAACTAAACAGGCCATTATGATCATACAAAGGGATTCTATCAAATTTTCCCTTGTTCACACTGGGCCCAAATTAGCCTATTTTCAGGTTCGGATTGAGAGATAGGTTCAGTCCAGGACTTTCAGAATTGTCTTCAAAGACATAAAACTTTGCACTCAAATCACAGATATTATGACTTCAACATGTTGGAGGAAAATGTACATCCGTGAGAAATGCAATGTGTCACGAAACCTGGCAGCCGTCAAAGACACGACTACATGTAGCTATTAAATCAACATTGCATAGGAAGAAACGTTGCATCCGGTAGAAATCCCGGGAACTTAACTCGAATAAAAAAGCGATCGTCGATGGATACAATCATGACTTTCATGCCCGATTTTGATAGATAATTCTAGCTACGGAAACAACACATATATTTTAAATCATTTTTTCCCAATAGAGCAATTAATAAGACGGTTTTGTACAATCTTCTTCCTTAGCCTGAAAAAATGGCCGAAATTTTCGAACCAGATGTGTGTGGATGTGTGTATCTGTGGGCGGTTTCTTCCAGAAGAAGTCATCATTTTGGCCTGCGCAATTGCGCAGTTAGCGATGTCTTGCACGATGACCAAATTTTAAAACCTGGACCCATGCAGTTATTGTGCGACAAAATTTGACCTTCAAGTTTCATCAAGAATTAGAAAGATGGCGAGATGACAGGACCAGTAGTTTTGGATTTGTAATCAGGTGGCAGTGCAGTCTCTTAATTAAAATAATAAAACGTCATGCCAACATCCATGAGATAGCATCTCGCATTATCAGTGTTAAATCAGATTTTTTTCGAATATATTTTTGGTTCACATGGTGACTTTCACACTAGCTGATTTGGCCACTTTTTTGCCTTTTAACAGAGCGTTCAGGGCACGTGGCTATACATGGCTTGGGTATGGCTGATCTGAATTATCACAGTTTACCAGTGCAATTTGTTTTGTAATTCCGATTTTTTTGTTGTTGATGAAAGAGGGTACATTACTTCCTTTATTCCCCGCATATGGCTATGTTGGTGGCCTTTTTGACGCATTGAATTAAGAGGAACTCAAAAAAAAATTTTTGGAATTCCTCTTAATTCAGTGTTTCATTTTGTCAAAATGACATCGAAAAGTGAACTGCATGACATGAAGGAAGATTACATTGTAAAACTGAGCAGTGTTCATCTGAAATTATTGCATCGCGGAGTACCTATTGGGTCACGTGGTCACCATAGTGAGCCATTATTTTCGTCCTTGATTTTTCCGCCGGCAAAGATAACGCCTTTAATAAGTGACCATTTGTATCCATTTTTGATGTTATGGTTTGTGTGGGTCATTTTCTCGTGTCCAGGAGATAATGAGCTGAGAACGTTCAGTGTGAGTGCAGTAAAGACGGTTTTGTTAGTTTTCCTTGGCGGTTTCATGAAGATCAGTTGGTCATGGTTTGCTATGCATCACCGTACATGTTAGTGTACTAGCATGGGCCAAGAGTGGTCGACGATGGAAAAATGTTGGGTCGTTTGGCGGACGCTAGTGCCTTCAAAGAACCATAAAATTGCACCCTGAGGGGGGCTATCGTCTTAGTCAAGTAATCTCTTCACCGAGTTCGTTTCTCACCTGCAGTTAAGTTCGTTTAGTAAGTAAACGAAGTCGAAAATNCTGCCACCTATTGTCGGTGATATGTACTGACGTGAATATCGTGAGTGAGTTGCATCGGACCGGGAACCAGTCTAACGATCACGGGTGCTGCCACCTGCACGAAGGAATAAAACTAGTTTGCCGACCATATTTGTAAACAAACCAGCTTGTTTACAACTTCGGCGTCTAACTCCTTTAAGCTATCAGTTGGATGGTATGGTCCGATATCAGCGACTGTGTACTGTAGATCGCTGCAGAGGTGTGGGAGACACCTTTGTTTTGTCCCACTTCATAAACATACGCATATCAGCTTGCGGACAGACTGCAGTTTCAAAGGGTGGGCGTGTACCAAGAAAGATGTAACTTTATGTTATTCTCAAAATTCTTTTCTTAAGTCTTAAAATTTACAGTTTTTCTATCACCGTATGGGAAATGGTCATGTGGAAGTTCCTGTTTCTTGTTTTCAAGTACCGCATGCTTGATAAGTAGCCCATGGGAAAAGCGTCAATGGTGAAGCAATACATTATACATGTACCAAGAATATATAAGGGGAAGAATGTATAACTACATCAGTGTAGTAATGAGGCAAAACAGTGGGCATTAAGTTACTTTTTCTGATAATAGAGGGCGTACGATAATTATAGGCCTCCTGATTAAATAACCAATGTTTAGATTTGACGGTTGTTGACTGAATTGTATCATTTAGAATATCATCAACATTCTTATGTAAAGTTACAGACAAATTACTACCATTCATTTTTTTTACTTTGGTGAAACCATGGATTTGTTGTAGGCCTATAGGTCAGAGTGCCCAACTCTGAGATCAATACAATATCAATTTGTCGAAAATATGGTCCATTCAAAAATGCTTTGTAGCTCGGTTATTTCTGAGTGCATATAACTATGGGTGGTATCATTTTGTTCGTAATGATCTTCTCTACACAATAACCCTTCACAAATTAAGATCCATTCGGTTACAGGGTCACCAGAGGCAATTTACTATTCACTTATTCGGAGTTGCACATTCTTCCCCTTGATTATACCAAAAATATCTTATCTCTTTTGATTATACATAATACAAAAAATATCGCATCCCGAAGCTTCCAAAGACTCCCAGCTCTAGGTATTATTTATATCACTCAGAACACTTATAGTATTCATGGTGATAGTGAAGTTACCGATGCAACTTCTCCTCCTGTTGAACTCACAATAAGTTTGCAGCAGGCCTGCGTAAAAAGCCTTTGAAGACACAATCATTTTAAATTTAGCTTGACACTGAAGATTCCACCTGGAACTTCCAAGAGGTGTTTCTTGCACATTTCCTCCAAACCGATGGAATTGCTTTGAGAATATTGGGGAAATGATACAATATTTGATAGTCTGGTTCCGATAAGCAACGATAGATGGCGAGATATAACGCAGTCCTGCCGGACTAGGCTCGTTCTCAATATTAAAGCTGAACCTAATAGATATAAACCCCAAGCGGCAGAGATAGAAATTACGGTATAGTCCGTCCCAGATACCTAAGGCAAATGGTACTAGGTTGAACTCTGCAATGTTACACGACCCTGTTCACTATTTTGACGAGCTATTGCACAATACTTAACAGGCGAGTCAATGGTATATGTCACCTTGCCTATTGGCTGTGTTTGTGGTCAACTGTTAGTAATAGACTAACCAAAACTGACAAGGTTAGCCAAGTGCGATTTGGCTTATGTATCTGGAATGGACTATAGTTTGGAAGTGCCTTGTGGCTGTTCGTAATTTCTACCTCTGCCGCTTGGGGTTTATATCTATTAAGTTCAGCTTTAAGGCGGGGGGCTACCTATAGCTGAGCTCATTCCCTAGTGGCAATCCACGGAACTGGCCTTTGTGCGACCAGTCATTCACATTCAGATTAAATCCGATCACCCTGATATACTGTTTTCGAAAACCAATATTCAATGTACGTGCCGACCCGAAATCTTTTGTGTCCACTGCTTGTTCAGCTCTGTCACTGGTGCTTTGGTCACAAATGGCCGAACAGAGTTTACTGAAAGGGCGCGAATAGTGCAGATCTACATAACAAAGAAGTAACTTGCCAGCGGTATGGAAATTTTCAAATTTCCCAAACAAGTTTTCTCTTTTTTGGACACATAGAAAAATTTCTTTTGGATGTTATTGCCATATGTGCATTCTAGGGCAACACGATCGCCTTTTTTGGATAGTTGGTCGGGAATGTGAAATATTTCAGAAACTGTAAATCGAGCCTTTTTTGGCACTAAATAGTTTATACCAATTAAATGGAAAGTACTTTCGTAAAAAACGGATCGTTAGGCCCTGCAGGCATCAGGCCTGTATGTTACAGACTATGTGGAAAACTGATGTGTCGCATCCCAAGTCTGCAAAATTGTTTGCGAACTCAAATTTTGACAACTTGTTATAACTTAATTAACTCCATCGTAATTGGTCAAAATGAACAATTCTTTCACAGAACGGGAGCATCCATTGTTGACATCAATTAGTTACTTTTTGTCATGAATATGTTAGGACGCTTGTTTTCAAAGAGCGTCAATAAAGTCGGCATAGGTAGCCCCCCGCCTTAACAGGTGTAGACAGAAAAAGTCCGGGTGCGACGCGGGCTTTTATGTAGTGTAACCAGGGCCCAGTTTCACAAAGAAACTTAAGTCTAAAGTTTGACTTAAGTCATCATGTGACCAGGTTTCAGCAAATCAGATGACTTCATTTCAGACTTAAGTTTTTTCTTAGCCTTAAGATTCTTTGTGAAATCCAGCCCAGGGCTAATGAAAGCATGAAAGAATGAGTCTAATTTTCAGTTTCAGAGTTCATGAAGCCCCAGTTGTCTGTACCCCGGATACCGCTAAAAGGAGGGTTCATGCATTTCTTCTTTGATTAGGTCTACAGAACTGAATATCTCTGACCTCCATGCGTTTGAGATTAAGGCCCTTTTTCAGGGAATAATAATTTCAAGTGAACACGTCCTGTCCCCCCTCCCCCACACACTTGTATTTCCTTGCGGTATCCTTGGAGGAAAAAGTATAATTCCTCCAAGCGGTATCATAGCAGTTTTCAAAAAATATATTAAATGTCATTTTCTCGCCATCTCATTGCAGACAGTCAAAATGCCGCAAAGCAGCATCATCGACTTGGACCAATTGATCCTGGATTTTGCACATGCACAGCAGAAGGAAAATGTAAAGCCCGCCCTAAAGAGGAGATACAAATCGGAAGATTTCACTTGGAAGAAACTGAATAAGATCATAAACACGTCGGAATTGGAAATCGATCACAGAGAGGCAGTGTATAGCTCGATGACGGCCCAAGAACCGAAGAAAAACGTCATCTTCAAGTCGGAGTATAGCAACAACACAAACAAGGACGTGACTTACACCATTTCTACGACGCGTACCACCCGGACGTCCGATACCTGCAAAATCACCAAAGGTTTTACCTTCGGACTCAGTTTCGATTTGAAGATTGGACCACCAAACATGGGGGCTGGCATAGGTCTCGGAGCCACAGCCGAGTTCAGGTTCGATAAGAGTGCTGAGACGACCCGAGAACAAGAGGTCTCGTGGAGTACCGACACCACTATTGTGGTCCCTCCAAACACCACCAAAATCGTCTCCTTGGTGGTGAAAGAAGGCGAGCACTCAGGGACATTCAAAGCCAAGACATTTTTTCATGGAAAGGTCTCCGTGGAGATGAGGAAAGATAACATACATGTATCAAAAGTGACAATTGATGACTTGTCGGAATTATTCACGACACAAGACGGGTTTGAGAGGGATGCGGAAGGCAACGTCTATTATGAGAGCAAGGGTATTTACCATTATCGCCACGGTTTTGAACAAAAATTCGAGGTCGAGGAGCAGACATTGGAGGCATAGAAATTTCTGCTTGCTGATAAATAGTGCTGGAGGGCACGCAGAAGCCACTGCTCGCTGGTGCTGAAACGACGGAGGGGGGGGGGTAAATTGTCCGTTTCCTCGGTACATTTCCCGCGCGGATGAACAGTCTGACATTATCGACCTACCGGTACTGGACTTCTTGGTGAAAACTTCTTTCCAGGGATGTTGAATGTAACTTACCACTATGACCAGGAAGTTTGGGCGATTTGGAAACGACGTCCATGAAGATACTGGTAGGGACACACACACACACCACCAAAACAAACTCAAGCACGAGTTCAGTGTCCACAGCACAAAAGAACCTTTCTAGGCAATAGGAGCTGTGAGTAGGTTGACCAATAGGTGTCACTACGGCCCAATTCAATGCATATAACGAACCCATTGATTCTTGCTTGAGCACCAATCACGTGGATTTTCTTGTGTATTGGTCCGCTAGAACTTTGCTGCCATCTTTTGGCAATACGCGCGGCTGACTGCTCCTATTCGTTGACTCTCTGTACTATGCATGTATAATGACGATTGAAAAGGTCAATTTGAACAGGTCAAAATGTCGCCTGGCAGAAGTTTGGCCGGTGTGTGAAGAAATTGACACGCAGGACAATTTTCACGCATATGTGTATTTTTAGCTCATCTGTGAGCTTTTGTCGTGGTGCAGCGTCCGTCGTCGTCCGTTAGCAGGGCACGTTTCGTAACCGCTGGAGCTATTGATCTGAAACTTGGTACATATATACCCCTAGGTCAGATGACCTATGACACCAAGTTTCGGTCCGATTCGATTCTTGGCTTGGCCACCAGATGGCCAAAACCAAAAACACAAAAAGTGCAATAACTCCTGAACGAATGACTGGATCATCTCCAAATTTTTATCACAGGTGTATCTAATTAGGATACATAACATATATAACGGGTTTTTGATTTAACCGTCTTTTCAAGGTCACAGAGGTCAAAGTTCTACAAAAGTAACGAACCTGCCACAGTTCTTCATTATTTCACCGAGCGTCTTCATATCTTGCATAAACGTGTATTAGAGGGGTACCTTCAAAAATACTGAGTTTCGGCCCGATCGGACATCCAATATGGCCACCAGGTGGCGTAACCTGAAAATCATCCAAGTGCTCTAACTCAGGAACGGCTTGACCCAGAGTGCTCAAACTTGATATTTACCTCCCTCTAGATGACCTTTACAAGCACGTCAAATTTCGGCCTGATTAAACTTCCAATATAGCCGCCAGATAGCGTAACCCGAAAATCATCAAATGTGCTAACTCAGGAACGACTCTTTGACCCAGAGTGCTCAAATGTGCTATGTGGCTCCCTCTACATTACCTTTATGTGCATGTGAAGTTTTGGCCCGATCGGACATCCAATATGGCCGCCAGGTGCCATAACCCAAAGCTCATTGAAGTCCTGCAACTTGGGAATGACTTGACCCACATTGCTCATAACTGATATGACATGTAATGTCCAAACGGGTGAGCACATGATCCATGGACTATTTCATTATTTGATCTTCCGTGGAGGTGGAAGTCTTCAAGTACAGTCTCATTCAGAGGACAACGTACAGGCCTCTCATGATGCGACGACCGAAGCGTGCTCACAAGGAGCTTACATATGTCCCGACAGATGTCAGCACCCCATTCTTTAATGTTTGCAGTGTATACCGTACTGTACTTCGCCGAAATCGCAGGCGCCGCCTAGTGGAAATTGTAGAGTGGTCGCGTTTGATCTCCTCCAACATCTTCTCTTTTAAGCCTAGGTCACAAATCCACCGGGCCCCGTACGATTTTCCCCACCCAGCGGCTCACGGCTGGCCGTGGATTTTAGAGACAGTACGGGTTCATTACGACTTTTATTTTCATTTCTAAGGTTTTCATTCCCCGGGGCTCAGGGGCAATCTGTCTGTTTATACTCGCCATAGGCCGATATGTGACGGGGGCTATACCGGTGTCATTTAACTTGTTGGGCTAATGCGTCGTGGAATAGACGGAATGCTCCTTTCCACAATCCTTTAATCGTTACTCACCGCTGCCATCATGAAAAAAAAACATGTGGACAGCTCAGTTTTCAATGAAGGAAATTCGAAGAATTGTTGAAATCAAAACCATACATTTTATTATCGCAAAAAAGCTAAATCAACAAATGCATAAATTAACAAGAATTCAGGGCCGTATTTAGCGGGGGCGGGGGGGGGGGAGGAATTGCCCCAGAGCCAACCAAAAAACGTGATTTTCATGCGGATTTTGGGCAAAAAACGGCGAAAAAGGTCTTCTGCCCCAGGCTTTTGCCCCCCCCCTCGGACCAAAAAGTTAAATACGGCCCTGGAATTCAAGGAATTTCAGCTCATCGGTGTACCATGTCCCCGCTATCACAAGTAGCTGTCAACACGATAGATTAACACATTGGATAAATCTTTAGAATCCCTTATACATGTGTTACATAGGCCTAGTCATTGTTCATTTTTAAGCTCATCAAAGGCCTCAAGTTAAAAAATCTCATATAATTAAATATAAAATGTCCCTGCTAGCCAGCAAAGCGGAATGGTTACTGGTTAAATTAATCATTCAAAGCAATCCTTTGGCTTTTAATGTAAAAGCTGCCATCTGTCACTGATCTCTCTGACAGAAGTCCTGTGAGTTTTCTCCATCAGCTGGGTTTCCCCTTTCAGTATTTCTTGACATAAACTTTGACCTTGTTAGATTTGACCTGAAAAAGATGGGAAATTTGATTAGCTCCTGTATACAAGCTGTTCTAGAATGAACGTCCAAGCTAAACGTGACCTCGCAATGTGGGTTTCCTCGGATACTGATAACCGAACTTCTTACTTTTTCATCAAGCAGTGACGCTAATCCAGCTGTGAGGTCTTTTATTGGTGTAACAATTCAATATTCCATGATTATTCGAAACCAAGAATAGGTCGCCCCAATACATGCAATAAGCAAGGTAATAAGCAATCACTGCCTATATTCAATTTCAACATAGTTTATTTGTCCATAATAATTACAATAACAAATAAAACAAAGAGATAATAAATATAGAATATTTAATCTGAGTTCATTGTTAGATTTGACCTGAAAAAGATGGGAAATTTGATTAGCTCCTGTATACAAGCTGTTCTAGAATGAACGTCCAAGCTAAACGTGACCTCGGAATGTGGGTTTCCTCGGATACTGATAACCGAACTTCTTACTTTTTCATCAAGCAGTGACGCTAATCCAGCTGTGAGGTCTTTTATTGGTGTAACAATTCAATATTCCATGATTATTCGAAACCAAGAATAGGTCGCCCAATACATGCAATAAGCAAGGTAATAAGCAATCACTGCCTATATTCAATTTCAACATAGTTTATTTGTCCATAATAATTACAATAACAAATAAAACAAAGAGAAAAATAATAAATATAGAATATTTAATCTGAGTTCAGTGAAATGGGAAAAGGTAAACTGGGGGAAGGCTAAATACGAAAAGGCGTGATAAGAAAAGGCAAAATCATGGGGAAAAGGCGAAATATGAAAAGGCGTGAAAAGAATACGCGAAACGAGAAAAAGGCAAATTGGGAAAGGGTGAATTAGGAAAATGGGAAATAACAAAAGGCAATATGGGAAATAGGAAAATTGGGGAAAAGGTTAAATAAGAAACGACGAGAAAGGAATATAGGAAATGGAAGAAGGTGAAATAAGGAAATTTAAGGCGAATAAGGAATAGGCGGATTGGGACGACATCAAGGACACTTGGCTATAGAGTGGCGCCATAGTGGTCAGATATTAAACTACACTCAGACAATCGGGTGTGCACGGTTGAAACTTTTTGGGGGGGGGGCATAGGCCTAGAGGGGTGTGCGACAGGGTTGGAATGGGGTTAGGGTTAGGATTACGGGTAGAACAGCCCTGGAATGGCTATGGCGTGCTGCTGCTATGGTGCAGTGGGGAGGGGTGCTGCTGTGAAGCCACAGGTTGCAAATCCGATCCCGGGTTTCCATCTATTAGATATAGAATTCCAACGGAAAGTGTTGTAGGCTAGGTGACTTTAGAATTTACCGTTCCGATCTGTAGTTCCCTAGTGCGTCCAGTGAAGAGTCGGGTTGCGCGAGACAATCTGTGGTACCGCGAACAGTTTTCAAGATTCCTAGGGTATGAGCTTATCTCTCAAATGTGCCTATTTCCGACTATCAGTAGTTTTTGGACTTGAAGCCTGGATACAAGGTGTGTTGACCTACCCGTGTATTATGGCATGATAAGCAATATATTCAGTACAGTCGTGTATTCCCTGGATATACATTGTCTAGAATGTTCTAACCTGCTGTGATTTTTGCATCCTCTAGATACCCATAGATATCTACATTTGTGTACCTCTGGACTAACCCAGGTGAGCACATGGTCCATAAACCACTTCACTGTAGAAATGATCAGCACGAAAGGAGTCCTAAGATGTTACAAAGCATAGTTGCGATGTCTGANATTTAGTAGGCCTAACTTTGAAAACAATAACCCCCTGCTCTTGGCTGCCGCGAAACACACAATCGCACTGTAAAGCCATGTACATGTACATCAACACCATAAATAATGTAGGCCTACACTGTAAATGACGCATGTTCAGTCCCAATTATCATCGGTTTCTACATCGCCCTAACATATTTACAAAATTCAGAATTTTCAAAAGGCGGTCTTCAAATTGACTCACAAGTCAATTTCTAGTTTTACTTATGATGTTCGTTTTTTCTTGACGCAGGTGAATATTTGGTTACTTCTCTGAAGTTTCACGTTTGGATACGTGGTGATGCGAGTCGATACGTTCTACTGTATTCGATATAGGCCCATTTGATAACGTGGACGTATGTTGCAATCCCTTCCTCAATGGCCTATTAAAAACCGCCCAGGAACGGTCCCTAAACCACAACAGTACGTACCTTGTGTCTAACTCTCCCCGCCATACTGTAACCGCTCATGCCCACATCGTCACTGCTAATCGACTTTCGGTACGGCCCCGCCTCCCCATATCCAAAATGACCACTACGTATTGTGGCGGTCACTATAATTTCACTGAAACAGTAATGTAGAGGAGTGAAGCAAGTCCCGCTAACTTCTAAATGCCAGTCGCCCAACGATGTCCAAAATACATGAACTTTCTATTGGTAGCCGACCGTATGAATGACAGTCAGGCCATAGCAGCCCTCTGATGAGTGGGGGGTCCCGGCAGGGCTGGATCAAGGATTGACAGAATGGGGGTGTAGCTGGACGGAGGCGGTGAGCACTGAAAAGGAAGTGGGAAGCCCAAACGGGGGGTCCCCCAGAAAAATTTGACAATTTAAGTGCTTTAGATGCATTTTCCTGGGATCTCAGAGCAAGAATGTGGACATATATACAGGCTTTCTGCTGCTCTGTAGGGGGAAATATAGGGCTTCTCCATCCCAAAAATAGGGATTTATAGGGATGGTTTGTAGGGCAAATATAGGGTATTATAGGGCTTTTGCCCCCAATATTTGGCGTTTGGCACAGTAAATCATGTGAAAACCATAACCTATATGGGTTACATTATACAGGCACGCATCATGACTGGCAGAGGGATGTGCAGGGCCGCTCGCAAACTGCCTGTGCCGACGGCCCCCAGAAAATTTCGAAATCTAGAAGGCCGTAGACACAATTTCCTGGCATCTCAGTATCAAAAGAGAAGCTTTATTTTAGCTCAGTTTTTTGCTTTATTGTTGGAAATTATTGAGAAAATAAATATTGGTGCTGGAAAGCAGGAGGGGGGGGGGCACACCGAACCTCCTTCTGGATCCTCGCCTTGGCTGTNCTGTCCGGCCTAATAGTCCGCAGAACACATGACTGTAGATCAGACTTCTCACAATATGCTGGTCCCTGAAACTGGCATACTGGCATGAGGCACGTGTCCAGGATTTCGAGCGGAGGGGGTCAAGGGAGAAGGTGGAGGGGCAGCGCGAGGGGGTGTCCCCCTCGCCGTAGGAAATTTCGTAAATTCTGCACACCGAAGACGCCATTTCCCAGCATTTCAGTCTTGACTGAGTGTGGGCATAGAGTAAAACTTGTATGCCAACGACAGGGATCACACCGGCACACCATTCGCGGAGTCGCGAGCTCGTGTGAAAATGCCAGAAAAGAGAAAATAGGAAATTATAGGATCAAGGGAAACCAAAAAATAGGGCTTATAGGGCAAATTTTGCAAAAAATAGGAATTTATAGGGAGAACAAAAAAATATAGGAATTTATAGGAATTATAGGGCCGGCAGAAAGCCTGGGACATATAAAATGGACATTTGGGCCAAAGGTATTTTTTGGCAAAAAAGTGGGGGGGGGGGGCAAGGACCCCCCGGCCCCCCCGGCTCCTACGGGCCTGACAGTAACGAGGTTTAGCATCTTTCCGACTCCGACTCCGACTTCAACTATGAGAATGAATTGCAGTCCGCTGTGGACATCCTTGATAAAAACGATTTGATATACGTTTGCTAATCGTAAAATGCCATAACTTTGTGGCAGAATAATTTTGACTCGTAATCGGACGTCCACATAAATCGCAAATATTATACATGTACATGTAGTTGTGTTTCAAGTCGTAACAAAATAGGATTACGACTTCAATATTCATTATTTATCCGCACTTCCGATTGAGGGCAAATTTTTCTGCCTTCAATTTATGGTGTTTGACGAATTGAAAACGTCTATCAAATCGTTTTTATCAAGGATATCAATGCCGGACTGCAATTCATTCTCGTAGTTGAAGTCGGAGTCGGAAAGGTGCTAAACCTCGCTAGTGTCGGCTATCCTTCACAATGGATGGCCTGGTGTGAAACTATTGCGGTTTTTGCTGGTATTGGTAAATGTATACTTACTTATGACACGGGTTGACGTCCACGTCATATTTTGTTGCATTTTCAAGACCTATCGTGACGCGAACCTCATCAGCTTTGTAGAGAAGGTTTACAGCTGAAAGGTAGATTAGAATACATGTGTCAGATAAATTGACGATCCAGCCACACAGAAATAAGTATATTACAGTGAAACATGCTGGAAGACACATGGAATGTGAAATGGCCAAGCTGGGCAAGGGTCGCGGTTTACTGGTAGTTCTTTTCTTGGGATAACCGCTTTCAGCTAAGCATCGATGTCCGTCCCCATCCCTTGAACTTTCCTTGCAATAGTACGTCAAGGCCAATTTCCAACGCAGAGGTCAGTGGGTTTCACCTTACAGTTCCACCCAGGCCGAGTCTCATGTTATAGCTATTGCATGTATGTTATAGCTATTAGGGAGGTTTCGCAAATCTGACGAAAAACGAAGTACGAAATACGAAGTTGGACTTCACTTCCATGACGTAATGTATTTCAGGAGATGGTTGGTACCGCAAATATCGCCTGCTGCAAGAGCGTGAACCCTCACAAATCGCCTTGGGAAGTGCAATATTAGTGTGGTTGCCACAGCCCTGGGCCGCCGCGTGGTGCGACGGAGGGGAGTCGACTCGGCCGGGGGTGTGGTTGACACAATAAGAACATTATTTTCTAGTCACCGCATCAGCAATAGAAAATCGTGGGAACGTCAATTTTTGACAGACCTTCTTAGTCCCTTTGTGTAGTCTTATGTCTTGCCGTCTTGGACACTTGCACTTTTAATTTGCCTTGTAATATGTCTTATCAAGATTATTTTATTACATGTTTTATCATGATTGTTTTATGATTAATTGTGATTTTGATTAGTTTGTTTTAGTAACCCAAGGTTTTATTCGTAGTATTTACAAATACTGTATGTACAGGAGTTTCTTCTGAATAGGAGGTAAATAAATAAATAAAATAACCCGGATCAGACCCGCCGAGCGAAAGCGGGCTAAATTAGTCCGGCAATTTTTAACCCGGATCCGATTTTCATAGGTGTAAACGCAAAAAAGGCGGGTCAGAGCCGGGTCAGGTCCGGCAATTTCCTCAGGTGTAAACACAGCTTAGTTTTTACGGTCTTCATCGTTCCCGCGTGATGCGTCAAATCTTTTGTTATTTTCCGCCGCTCTGCTTCCAAACAATGGGCGAAGCGTCAAAACGCGGCGTAAAACGCTCAAGTGGAAACGGGCCTTTAGTCGTGGAGCACAGGCCATTTTTGTCATTCTCGAAAAATTATTTACATAACCGTATCACACCGGTGTTCCACATTTGACGTCAGTTTGCTTCACAGATTTGCCGCGTTGCCGTTCCGGGAACATGGCGTCTAGGCGTGTGCCGGTGACCATTGGTGTTGCGATAGGAAATTTTCCCCTGAGTACTGTTCATAAAATCAAAGCCTAAAAATTCATAATAAAGTTAAAACTTTTAATGAGACAAAGATGTTTGTTGGTCACGGCGCGAAAACAAATGCTTTCGAGCATCTGCCGCGCGAAAATCGCGTGAATGAAAAGCCAGCCTAAAGCGGCGAATCCACTGTCGCGATTTGGGCTTGAGACGGGGTTGCGGTGCCTTGCGATCGCCTTATATGGCAATCGGAAGTCCTTATATGGTAACCGCAAGGGAACGCAAACGCGTCTCAAGCCAAAATGGCGACAGTGGATCACCCGCTTAAAGCGCGTGATCCACTTTTGCGATTTTGGCTTGAGACGGGGTTGCGTTCCCTTGCGGTTACCTTATATGGCAATCGGAAGTCCTTATAAGGTAATCGCAAGGGGACGCAACCCCGTCTCAAGCCAAAATGGCAACAGTGGATCATCCGCTTTAGGGCAGCTTTCCATTGGAGCATTTCCGTGCGCGAAAACGCTCGAAAGTATTTTTCTTTTCCGCGGCGTTGGTCACGGCGCGGAAAAAACGATGCTTTCGAGCGTTTCGCGCACGGAAACGCTCCAATGGACGGCCGCCCTTAAAGCCTAGTTCACACTGCAGGCGCGGTATCTCGCGCCGAGAAATCAATCAAGTGCACTTTATTTCGCAAGCGCCAAAACGCGCACAAATGGGAACGTCTCGATAAAAATATACACTTGATCGACTTTTCGGTGCGAGATTTCGCGCGCTAAATCGCTCCAATGGGAAGGTAGCTTGAGGCTAATGGGACTTAGCGGAATGACATGTAGTCATTAACCACCAAAATGGACCCCGGACACTTTCACACTCAGACATGTTCAAATGCAAACTACATGTATTTCAGCGAGAGAGGAAAGAGCGAGAAATGATTCTCTGAGCATGATGAATATCATGATTACAATGAGAAAATAAAATAAACATTGGCTGAAGTTCTAATGATGTATTCCTTAAACCGGTTTTTTGTCTTTACGACATTTTCAAAAGTGATTACAATGTACAAGTAACTACGAGACCAGTGAATATAGACTGCAGTTGCATACTTCATACACATGGGTTTCAAAAAGAGGAAACAATGTCACCAAACCATATTTTAGCCGTGCTGATGATAAATATGTGAATATCAACATAACATCAACATTATAATTATGTAAATAGCCATAATTACACTTCCCTCTTCCCCTGATAGACTGAATTCATTCGATATTACCAGGTCCGACCGCACAGAAAGTCCGATAGTGCTACCTGCGCCTATCGGCAGTTAGTTATAACGCATTTTCCCATTAACTAAACCACCGATAGGCACCGAAAGCACCATCGGACTTTCTGTGAGGTCGGCCCTGGCCGACATTGATGATTTTCCACTGTTCCTTCCAGAGCATACATCGTCTATTGTATTTCTCCCCATTATGTAATGTATTACATTAGTAATATATTTCTGATTACATTTATAAGTAATAATAAACTGACGAAATTGTTACCAGTAATTAAATGTAATTTTTGAAAAAAACATTTCAGGTTGAAAAATAAATACATGTACTTACTCTTTGTACCTAATACCATATTTGTTGGTTTTTATTTTTCGTTCATAAATGAAAAATATCCCGTTTCACAGATCTCCTGGTCGAAACAGAAAGTGGTGTAATCTGTCCCCATGATAGATTATATAAAGACCAATCTGGTCCACAGGGGCCAACCGCTCTTTGGTTTCGAGGTCGCAGTGGGTTCGTCTGGTTGGATCCCCTCATTGTGGGTGTCACCTCCACTTATGTGACGCTCCGGCAGCCTTCTAGCAATGCGGTCAGGTGCGCACAAAGATTATGCTCCGGCTTACACAGACGAACGAAGATTTGTGGCGATGTGCCAAAAACACAAATTTGAGCACACCTATACCATCGACGGTCTGTGGCACCTTGATCACGACTTCAAAACAGCAATTTGTTTTTGCCGGCTTTTTCTCGGAGGATATTGCACGCGCACATGCATTCGAAATGAAGATTTCGCCAGGCCCACTTTGTGCTCACCGGTCGTTTGAGACACAAGTTACACAAAAGTACATCAACACAGTTCATGAGAGGAACAATGAACTGGTACTATAAGTCGGAGGAAGTTTCACAAAGGACCAAATTTAAAAAGGGTGTGACATCGCGTGATTAAGGGCCGTATGCACGGGTCGAACTTCAGCCACACTTTCATTAAAGTCTAACTTTTCTCAATGCTTCAAGCAAAGGAAAGTCTAACTTAAGCAATACTTTAGGCTAAAGTGCGACCCGTGCATATGGCCCGAAGGCTGCTTTTCCACGAGACGTTTGCGGACGCGGTTTCGGTGGCGGGAGCGGGTGCGGGTGAAATAGCTAATGGGAAATACGTTGGTTCGATTTTTTCCACCCGCTCCCCCTCCTATTCCGCGCCCGCAAACGCCTCGTGGAAAAGCAGCTTAAGACGTAGACGCGTGTAACTTCACTTTAGGCTGCTTTTCCACGAGACGTTTGCGGACGCGGTTTCGGTGGCGGGAGCGGGGGCGGGTGAAACAGCTAATGGGAAATGCGTTGGATCGATTTTTTCCACCCGCGCCCGCAAACGCCTCGTGGAAAAGCAGCTTTAAGCCTGGCGCACACTAGAGAATTCAGCTTGGACAAATTTCAGTCCTGACCGATTCCATAAGCAGAATTCTCTAGTGTGCGCCAGGCTTTAGGGCGACATTCCATTGGAGCGTTTCCGTGCGCGGAAATGCTCGAAAGCATTGTTTTTCCGCGTCGTAAGAATCCATTCATCCCACGCGAATTTCTGGCAGTGCGAAGCCTCAACTATAGTATTGTTTGTTTCCGCGGCGTTGGTCATGGACAAAGGATGCGGCATCGCACCGCTCGAAATTCGCGTGAATGGATTCTAAAGGCGGTGACAGACTAGTGCGTACGCGACGCGGAGCGACGCGTTTTCTTTTGTGTTTTTGCGCTCCACTGCAGATGGTGCTCAGTGGTGCCTGAAAACACAAAAGAACACGCTTAGCTCCGCGCCGCGTCGCGCTTGTCTGTCACCGGCTTTATCCTAAATGCACACACTTCGGGTGGCTTTCCATTGGAGCGTTTCCGTGCGCTGAAACGCTCGAAAGCATTGTTTGTTTCCGTGTCGTAACCAATGCCGCGGAATCAAAACTTGCTTTCGAGCGTTTCCGCGCACGTAAACCTCCAAAAAAAGAAAGCCGCCCTTCCACCATGCATTTGACGAAGTTACACGCGTCTAAGTCTTAAACACCCTTTTTGAATACCGCCAAAAATGTGTACAAAATTGTAAATTGTATCTACATACATGTACATGTAATACATCTTCAGGCCAGGTTTGGTTGTTTTATCGCTGGTATACTGGGCCCTTTTTGAAAGGAAGGAAAATCATTTATCAATTCATTTCTTTTTCCAATTGCGGTGCATTGACCTCTTGTGAAGGGTCACGGTTGATTCTTGTTTAACCCTCCGCTGATTGGGGAGTGAGAAGAACACGTTCTTGACCTGACACGTCACGAGTTGTGTTCTCGGCGTTCGAGACTGCCGTTCTCGAGTTGAGTCAGCAGCTACATGAACTGGGTGAGCACGAGTGTGGTCAAGAACGAGGATTCGAATACGCCCAATAAGTTAACATACGCTATTCAGGAGGAACGATCATCAACTCGGAGGCTATTCAAAGATTAGCTACCAGCCGGAAGAAAAATGCTCATTGGTTTCACAAGACCGCGCCCGACCAGAAGCCGTAGATCGAGCGAGGTGCCATCAACAGCAGCTGATTACGCCAAGACTTCCCATCCCACCGTCAATGCGTTCTACCAGTGGACGCCAAATTCAAATGAAATAAAAATTTGCGAAATTCGGAGACGACTTTACGTTTACTATCAAATTCAAATGAAAGTGGCTATTTTGGGAGGACTACAACCCGTAGGTCGAGGGTTCGATTCCCGTGTACATGTAGTCCTGATTTTTTTCCTTTTCTCAAAAAACTATTGTGGCTTTTTGAAATTTCTACATAGAACAACTGTTAATTAATTTTTTCTTAGTATTGACACTGATAAAATTAGATACAGAATCCTCGCATTATCCTGGGCACACCCCGTGTTTGAACTCATCGCCATACTCTGACCCAGGGGAGTTAACTATGCTACTGACGAAAACCGACAGTCGGATTTGGCATGCGACACGACACGTGTCTAACATTTCAACATTTGAGTCACCACAACGAGCTGCAACACTTGACAACGACATTGGCACCTATCGGACTATACCCCCCTTCAGGACATCTTCCTAATATTTGATATCCAACATACACGTAGAGCACAAAAAACGACACACAAAATGATAGTAAACGTAATAAAAGTCGTCTCCGAATTTCGCAAATTTTCGACCCCAAGCGGGGTCTTCCTCAGGCACTTTGTAGTAGAGTATTATTCACTTGCACCCGACGGGCTAAAAATAGGTCGAATCCTCCTGGCGCCGACGGGTTTTTGAGGGCTACATGTACCTTCTCTGGGTTTTCCGGCTACATAGACAAAGCGCCGTTTCCATTTTGGCCTAGCGGTTTCCGCCACGGTTGGCGGCGAGCGGTGCGGTTTTCAAAGGCATTGGGATAATGACACACCATGATTGTACTGTTAAACCATCGAAGGATTCTCCAAAACCCTGTGGAAACAGCACCGACCCGCCGCAAACCACGGCGGATCCACTGTAGTGGAAACAGATTGAAGCGTTTTAAGCATGGCGCACACGAGCGACTAAAATGGGGGCGACTACCGATGCGACTACTAGGTCGCATGCGATAATTACCTTTGATGTCGATCAGTGATGTCATCCGCGACATCACTGATCTCCCATTGAAGCATTTGTCGCAAACGAGTCAAAAAAAACTAAAAAAACTAAAAATATATTCAGTCGCTCCTGTAGTCGCAAGGCTAGTCGCCTAGAAAATCGCTGAAAAAATCGCTCGTGTGCGCCATGCTTTAGCGCGCGTTGTCGCACCGACGAGTTCACGGCGCGGAAACAAACAATGCTTTCGAGCGTTTCCCCGCACGGAAACGCTCCAATGGAAAGCCACCCGTGGTCCATTGGAGTGATTTTTTATAGCACGCGTTTATCTCGCGCCAAAAAGTCAATCATGTGTATTCTAATAGTGGTAGTTCCACCTATCCCAAATTGGTGGGTTTTTTGCGACACGGGTCTTCCCCTTGCTTGAAAAAAAACCAAGTCCGCCATACAGTAGCCTGTGTTATTGTATGGTTATATTCGAAAGGTCATAGTCTCTATAGCCATATATCCTAATCCCTCGTTGAACAATAACAGTGGACTTACATCCCAGGGGACGTACATTCCTGTTACACCGGAACCAATAAGTCAGTGACATATATTTCCCACAGGTGGCAGCACTGTAAAAACGTGACAATGGAAATTGAACACCAACTGTGACAATTTAGAAAGAAAATTCGATAAATTCAAAATGAATATTATCAAATAAATACCAGGGCCCGATTGTACAAAAGCATACTAGGCGTAGTATCATTCTATCTCTTAGTTGGCTTCTAACTTTGTATGCATTTGTATACAAAGTTAGAAGCCAACTAGGAGATAGAATGATAGGCCTACTACGCCAAGTATGCTTTTGTGCAAACGGCCCCAGGTTTTTACCAAAAATGAATATTCAATACCGGTAAAACCAAACCCCATATAAAATCGAAGAAGGAGTATTTAAGCTCACGATGGAATGGCCACTGGCAAATATCGAGCAATGAAATTTAATTTGGCCGCAATTTTCACTTGGCAATGACAGGAAACCGTCATCCACATATTTAACCCTTTCATGTTCCTACAGCTCAGGTACAACTCTCATTATTTCCTTACAAAAGTGGAAAGGAAAATGCTATGGGCAATTCCGATATCATCTTTACTGACGCAAACGACAGAAGTAGTAAATGTACTGTAATTGTGGTGACATTGTGTTGGTCTAATAAACAAATGAATAAAAATAAATAAAGAAATAAATCAACGACCAGGCCTATACGGTACCTGCTACTTCGCCGGGGCAAGAACCGGTACCCGGCAGAATGCCAGACAAAATAGGTAGAATCATGAACTGGAGAAATTGGATGGATACAACACACTGAAGTGAAGGGAACATGAAATTGAAAGCACGTGTGTAACAAGTAGCACTTTCGAATGTTGGCTGGAGGCTGCCATTTTGAAGTCATGTGCCACGAGAGCCAGCGCTGATTGGTCAGGCACCAAGAAACTCACCTATCGTCTCTACACATGCTAAGACAAGTGAAGATATCATCTGAAGACGAATATCAAACACGTTTGATTTTGGGGCGTTCTGGTGACTGTTTGCACTTGTCGCCG
>NMRB01002421.1:65886-83837 GCA_002633025.1 Notospermus geniculatus
GGGGGGGGGCTACTGGGCAAGTCCACGGTCAAATATTACATGTGACATTTTTCACTTATTCAACGCTGTGAATTGATGACCCGCAAAAAGATAAATTAGCCTGCATCATTTCCGGCTCTTGTCGCCCTACGCCAGCCTGTGGTTCATCATAATGGGGATCCTAGCCACGACAGAGGGCAGCACACCGAAACCAGGTGTAACGTTTTTCAGTGTGGCCGTTTTTCTGTGTGATTCCCATTGTTCGGAACACACTGGGAAACGAACTCGCTGTTTCTCTGTGTGTCGTTCATTGTCAAGTCGCGGCTTATTCCGTCAATCTATTGTAATGTCACACTGGCTCACGGGCCTCACTGAAAAACGTTACACCTGTCCTATACAATGGACGCCTTTGTGTGGGAAATTGATCAGGACCGGGATGTCAGTTTGTGACACCTATTGAGGCAGTGAGCTAGGGTCCTCACTGGCATTAGGCAATGTACATGTAAGCCTACAAGTGAGGAGTAGGATATGAAATCAGACACCCATCCACGTAAGGAGTTACAACACAGGCGAAGACCACACCCTTCAACTCATGGCAGTTTTCCAAAAGGTCATTTTCTTTGCTAGTACCAACTAAATTTCGACCTTTCATTGCCCATTCACCGATAAATGACTGATTTATACCTTTTTAAAAATAATCTTTGAAGTTTACACTACACAAAGTTTTTTGGTACTCCTTCTTTACACAGTATGATATGCACAACGTTTCTACCAGTGTTCCCTGGTCGTCTTCAGGTGGCTGAATTCAGCCACCTGAAGACGACCAGGGAACACTGGTAGAAACGTTGTGCATATCATACTGTGTAAANTGATATGCACAACGATCATACTGATATGCACAACGTTTCTACCAGTGTTCCCTGGTCGTCTTCAGGTGGCTGAATTCAGCCACCTGAAGACGACCAGGGAACACTGGTAGAAACGTTGTGCATATCATACTGTGTAAAGAAGGAGTACCAAAAAACTTTGTGTAGTGTAATTTTCAAACCCTTCTTAACAATGCCATTCAAGGAATTTAATCTTTGAAGTGGACTGCACCGTTATCTCAGACAAAACGAAAGTTTCACTTGAACGTTCATTTTGTCTTATCATACAATAATTTGACAATATCGATGGCAATAAATCAGTAGGCTCATTATTTTTTTCCCCTAAGTTGAACAACACCAATGCCATCCCCCCCCCCCCAAACACACAAGGGTATAATGAAGGGTTAGGGACAAAGCCCTTATGCCCACACGCACAAGCACATGCTTTTTCTGTCATTAAGAATAATTCGACTAAAGATATCATCACATAAAACGTGCTGGGATGCGTCGATGAACTTTATATAAAAATCATTAGTTTGTCCGCGAGATTGTGCCATGGGATAGTTCTTGTTCTCATCCTTAAGTAATCAATTAAGCAATGTAACTCAGATCATTCATTGAATCAGGTAATTTTTCACCAAATCAACAATCGACAATTTTCGACGATCGAGAGCGCTTGACATGAAATAGCATGGACGGCCAGCATGACATAATATATTTCTAATATTTCCATGGCATATCTAGGGGGCACCAATAGGAAACAGACAAGCGCAAAGCGCAAAAACGCAAAGTATGAATCTACTTCATACTTTGCCGTTTGCGCTTGTGTCCGTTTCCTATGTGAGTGCGTGGTAGAAAAATATTACTGGTACCACACATAAACATAGGGAACGGACAAGCGCAGAGAGAAAGAAAACGGAGAAGTATGAAAATCCGAGTCAAGACTGTACAGGTGTACTGAACTTGACGTCATAGCAGCGCCAAAATGGTATGAGTGACTTGATCACTGGTCACGATGGCGTTCAAATCCATAGCAACTTAGCAAAGTTGGCTTCATATTTTTCAATAGAGATTTCTGAATTATAGTAAGGGATTTTTGATTTATTCCAATATCAAACAATTAAATAGCACTCGGCAATAGCATTTCATTTCATTTCATTTCTTTTTTGACCAACTCCATTATTTGTGACCCCTCGCATAACATAAAACTGTTTGGGTCGGAGATTGTTTGGACTACTCGCAGGGTACTGATGGACGCCTCGTTTAAACATGGGCCATTGAACCATCTTTTTTGAAGATGGGGATTTGGCCTAGTGGTTTAAGGCGTGCTGCCCCTTAGTGCTGGCGATTGATGCCTCATGCGAGGGTGTGTGGGTTCGATTCTGGTAGGAAGCAATGTCTTTCACCTTAGAAACTCGATTTCTATTTCATATTTTTTGACCAACACGATAGTAAATAGGTTACAAAAATTAAATATAGGAATAATTCGAAGTATAGGGCCGCATACCCCCATTCCATCCCAGGTGGACTTTTTCAAAATACTGGATACAATCAAGCGATATACAGGGCTTCATCACACATAATTATACTAGTAACATTATTGTCCATCTTCTATATCATTTATCATTGAAAATACACCAGTCTCAACATGACAGAACTGGGTGAGGCATCTCACGTGAAGGTTATCAGTTATGTAAGTAGAGAAAAACACTTCAACAAATGCTTGACTATTATCATATTTAACGTTGATAACATGTTTGTCTCGGCTGTTTGTTACCGAACAATACTACCAAAAAAAAATTATGAACTTCCGGTCTGAGTACATGTACATCTTTCTGCTATTTGTTGCTTGACAGGAGAGTTTATGTACCATCCCATGGACTGCACGTGTACAAAAAAACGTTTTACTGGCCCAAGCAGGGAATTACAAGGGCTAATAAAAAGTTTCTGAACATGGTTCCCACTGGACCCCTCAAAAATTAGGGTTTTACTTAGATCTCGTATCATTTTTAAGGTCCTTAATGTATTGGTGAACTTGACTTCCGAAGTGCAAGGGTCCTTTCTTTTTAATTTTTTGTGGGGTAAATGACACTTTTCAGGTTTTTTTTATTATGAGTTGCCTTTACTGATCTAGGGTGCAACAGGCGTGTCGCCTGTTCCCTGTACAAGGAAATAAACATACAATTCAAGATGGGGTGCTGTGCAGAAATGAAAAGTCCAACTAGCTACAGACTCGGATAAAGAACACAATGCAAAAAATGGTAAGTACGTAGACGCAGACTCCCACGCCCATGCAGCCGCCCGCGTCCACCTGTCAAGACACATTAACTTTTTAGGGGTTATCCCGAGCTCTGTCATTGCATATTCTTTTGGCGTGCCTTATCTCTGACTTCTCACAGTGGTGCAGTGGAACGGTAACCCCAGGCACGTCAAAGTTTCCGGTGTAACATTTTTCATTGCCACTCAAGTTTGCTAATGCCTCCCAACAATGTCCTTCCATTTTTGAGTGTCCGCCAAACAATAAAGCGGGCACCGGTGTAACATCTATCTGCATTTCTGTACACCGATTTGAAGATATCAACAGCCTGCTGTGTGGTCAGCAATGCCGACCATCACCAACAGAAGAAGCTGGACCCCGGCAACCGCCAGATCTCTCCGACCTTACGATTTTGTATACTTTGTTTAGTTGTAATGTACAGGTGATGAAAACGATGTGCCGTCAGACGCCAGTCACACATTAGTAGTTACATGTACATCACAGGTTTAGACCGCACCGTTCAAACCCTGGCATTCCACGTGGTCATTCTTAGTGCAACCTTCCTTGTCCAGACACTGACTAATTTATGTCTTTTTTGTGAGTCTTTCGTTTTCATGTCGGGTCACATCTTATGACCACTGGAGTGGACCCTTCATCGTTATCTATAGTTATCTCAGGCAAAAGAGAAAGAGAAACTTCCTCTTGAATGTGTTTTTGATATGTCTGATATAATATCGACCTCAAGAAGTCATTGAAGCCAACAGACTTAGATCTATCTCTAAACGGGGCTGATTAATTCGAGTTCTGAAGAACAAAGTCCACCTTTTCTCCCCAGCAGGATATGAAGCTGTGCGGCGAAAGCCCTGCATGCTCTCATATTACATGACAAATTTAAAACGAAATTGGTTGTATATCAGGTTGACTTGGATAACTCCGATGAATTTCTGAGCACATTATAGCTCGAACATAATTTTTCCATCAGGGGCCGAAGCCATTGGCCCTAAGTAAAGGAAGAGGCCATCAAAAGCTACTCATGTTGCTCACTTGGATGGGGTCTTTTACTTGCCCTTGCAAAGGAACAAGGTACAAGGTACCACGACTTACTGTCCCATGTGATGGACATGAAGAGCAGGGACTGAAATCCCATATGGCCCTGGCTGGATTCGAACCAGTGTTTCCGTGGGTCAGTGTTCCCCATATTGTTTTGGAAACACTGGCAGATAGATCGACACGTTTCTCTGCGTGTCCCCTATTGTCAAGTCGCCGTATATTCAGTCAAACAATAGGAGGGGAACACTCAGAGATGGAGAACGCTCAAAAACGTTACACCGGGGCTTGTCGCTTGCTGAGCTGACGTGAAAATCACTCGGCTATCAGAGTTGGACAGTGGTTATCGACCTTCGCTCTGGGATACTATCTTACGTAAAATTATTTACTTTGTGATAAGATAATTCTTGCTTTCATCTGAAGTGAATTAGATTACGTGACGTCAAAATACAGGCCTTTCTCAATTAGGTGATTAATTTGATCATCGATCGCAGGACATAAACACTCGAAACGATGGCCATTTGACAATCGAAGTTCAACTCCTTCGTCAGTAAAAGCTTGTCATGACAAGATATCTAAAATGGCATAAAAAAGAAATCAACGTTTCAGTGCTCTGAGACAACAATATCCCACCGAAATGTTGCAAAAAATGTATAGGCTGTAGGCCTAGAGCTGTTTACCAAACTTGACCGCCAGCAGCACCAAAGTCTCAGTAGCATAATGCTGTGCGTTGTGTGCTATTGGCACACGGATTTTGTCCGATTCAGGTCCGTAAAAAATCGATCAAATTGACTTTCGCGTTGTCCTATCCGGAAAACTAGGGACAAAAAGACTCTGAAAACGGACCGGATCCGTGCGCCAATGAACCCTGCTCCTGCAGGGCCATCCTCCCATCGCAAGGCTTTGGTCTCGCTTCTCTTCATACACTCTTAGGCCGTGAGACACGACTGGAAAATATGGCTATTTCTTGATTTTTGCGGCGTAGTTTTGGTAACTAAACATTTCCTCCTGTTTTATATGAAGATGGACATGCTGAACAAATTCAGCTTGTTACCACACGACAAAACCTGCACATTTCCAAGATGGCCGCCCTTTCAGGGGGCCAAAGGGATTAACAGCAGGGGTCAAAAAGTTGATGTCTTCAAATCATATCAACATGGGTATCAAATTAAAGTTCTCAGTGAGTACAACAACATGGCATGGGTTTCATTCCTCAAAATGTACACTGCAACCCTTGAGGGGGTCAAAAAGGGCCACAAATCCGACTTTTGATCCCTTCCCACTAGTTCCACGGGGGCTGCAGGTGGATGAAAATAATTTTTTTCAACAATGCTCTCATAGAGCTTCAAAATGATACCCATGATGACACCCTTTGGGTGACAGTTTTCGAGATTCCAAAAAAGGGTCCAAAAAGGGTCCAAATTCGGGATCTTGAAAACTGTTACCCAAAGGGTGTCATCATGGGTATCATTTTGGAGCTCTATGAGAGCAATGTTGAAAAAAATTATTTTCATCCACCTGCAGCCCCCGTGGAACTAGTGGGAAGGGGTAAAAAGTCGGATTTGTGGCCCTTTTTGACCCCCTCAAGGGTTGCAGTGTACATTTTGAGGAATGAATCCCATGCCATGTTGTTGTACTCACCGAGACCTTTAATTTGATACCCATGTTGATATGATTTGAAGACATGAAATTTTTTACCCCTACTGTTAACCCCTTTGGCCCTCTAAAAAGGGCGGCCATCTTGGAAATGTGCAGGTTTTGTCTTGTGGTAACAAGCTAAATGTGTTCAGCATGCCCATCTTCATACAAAACAGGAGGAAATGTTTAGTTACCAGAACTACGCTACGAAAGTGAAAAATAAATGGGCATGTCTCACGGCCTATCTCGTGTGCGAGAGGAGCGAGACAAAAGCCCTGCGATGGGAGGATGTGTAGCGCATTCAAGCCCACTTCGGCGTCCAGAAGCGCTTCCTCAGACCCGCTAAGAAGACATACGACGAAGGAGATAAATGACATGAATGACCCTATTTTGAAAGGAAGCAAAGCATCCTCCCACAGAAGAGCTTTGGTCTCGCTCCTCTTCATAAACTCTGACGGATGAAGAGGAGCGAGGTAAAAAACCCTTCTGTGAGAGGATGAAGCCAAGTGGCGCGTTCGGAGTGTACAACTTTCCATTTTTAGCTATTTTCGAACTTGACCACTCTGACCTTCAAAAACTGCGTCAGATCGAAACCCATAATATACCAGTAATGTAGTCTCATTAGATAGAACTACTATAAATATGGTGATCCTAGATATCATCGTTAGCTTCAGAATGGTAAGACACTGTTTTTATGCAACTTTGCAACCTGCTGGTAAGTAAATGTAGGTTGATCTCTTCTACATAGCGCCTGAGGAAGACCCCGATAGGGGTCGAAAATTTGCGAAATATTCGGAGACGACTTTCCGATTTATTGTACTGCTGGTAAGTAAAAGGGCTCAATTCAGGACAAATTTGAAGGAGGAAATCCGGAGAAAATACAGAGCAAAAAGACAACAACAACATACTAGGCAGGGCCGTATTTAACTTTTTGGTCCGGGGGGGGGGGCAGGAGCCTCTCAGGGGGGCAGAAGACCTCTTTNAACTCGCCCCTTTAAATACGGCCCTGCTAGGGTTTCGTCGGAGTTTGAGCCACCAAGTCAGACGACAAGCGGCTCTTTTTGAAATATGACGACCAACATCATGGCAGGACGAGGTATTGTAGGCTACGCCCGCGACTGTACAGCACATTATGTAAATTTTGGGGTGTGACAGAGAAGTAGGTCTGATATCGATCTTGATATGGTTGTGCCTAGTGCACGGAAGGATTTGTATTGATTTGTATTTGAACTCAAACAAAAACAGCCGTCTCGCATCAGAGGAACCTGCCATAAAAGGTTGGTGGGTTCTTGCAAGCAGTGACATTCAGGAGATAAGAAATGGCCAACAGGTTTTCACAAACCACCCCTACAGGCCACAGTGTACTGTAACGTTTTTCAGTGTTCCCCATCTGCGAGTGTTCCCTTCCTATTGTCTGACGAAATAAGCTGCGACCACAGGCGTCTCATACGTCTGTCTGCACTTGTAGGGGGAGGAGGGAGGTTTTTGGGGACCCTGGGGCTATACTATACCAGTGTATACATAGTGTATACACTGGTATAGTATCAGGCGCGGATCCAGAGGGGGGGGGTTTGGGGGTCGTGACCCCCCCTGCTCGCCACCACCAATTGTTTTTTTTCTTCAATACTTTGTGAAAATAAGTAAAAAACGCAAGACTAAAGCTTCTGTTTTGATACTGAGATGCCAGGAAATCACATCTACGGCCTTCTAGATTTCAAAATTTTCTGGGGGAGGACCCCCAGACCCCCCGTTGGCGCAGGTATCTTCGGCGCACGCCTACAACGACCGCTCTCGGCGGCCCTGACCCCCTCTGCCAAAAATCCTGGATCCGCGCCTGAGTATAGCCCCAGGGTCCCCCAAAACCTCCCTCCTCCCCCTACAAGTCAAGTGCAGACAGACGTATGAGACGCCTGTGCTGCGACTTGACAATAGGGCATAACAGAGAAACGTGTCGATCTATCTGCCTGTGTTTCCAAAACAATTAAGGGACACACTGATACGCAGAAACACTGGCAGATGTAACACCTGTACACCAAGTTTTAAGTTGCGCCAAAACGGAGTTGGCCCCCCGGGGTTGGCCCGTCACCTTTAACCAAATTGACTACTGGTGCTGCCATCTGTTATACTGAACAGGACTGGCGCCTTTTAGATTAGCACAGGACGTTCAAGTTGAAATGCTTCTTTGGCTACCTGTTCATCGTAGGTGCTGCAATCTATCTTACTGTTTCATAACTACATGTATATCCTGTCATATAAACAGATCAGACAAATACAGTACATAACATGTACATGTACTGGACTTCGAGAAATCAGGGGCGGATCCAGGTTTCTGAATGGGGTGGAGTGGGCCAACCTGAGGATGCGCGGGGGGGGGGGCAGAGGGCCTCCCTAGGCCTAATATGCGAGTTCCAAGCATCTCAAACACGAAGACGATTCTGTATGATTTATATGCGAATTACAAGCACCAGAAACACAATTGGCGACAATCCCATTGTTGGCCATTTTTGCTCTTTTCTTTGGCCAAAAATATCAGAAAGGACATCGATATCTGTAATTACATTGAATTATAGGAATATAACTCAGTTAATATATAGCTCAGTTGGAGCTCCTCTGTGGAATCAACTCCCCGCATCTGTGAGGAACTGTACCTCTCTCAATTCCTTCAAGGGTCAGTTGAAGCATTTTCTTTTCTGTGAGGCCTTTCAAGCGCTTTAAGCGGCCAGTATTGGCTGGATACTGCGCTATATAAGACGCATGTTATTATTATTATGTTATTATAATGAAACATGCACAGTTTTTGCTTGAAAAAAACCCGGGCACTTTTAAAAAGAATCATCTTGTCCAGCAACATAGAGGGCACGGGCTCCCTGGACCCCTCCCCTTTGTTCCCCACCTGAAAAAAGCTAGAGAAATATCGATAAGCCGCCGCCTAAAAGCCAAAATCATCAAGATAAAATGATAAGACTCGGGTTAATTAGGTGTCACATTCACCCTCGATCGGAACTTTAGTCGAGGCACAATACAGTGCTGCCATCTATCAGGAAGAACTGCACCTATCCGTCTGGTTTACTGTCCGCGGTTCTTGTCGAAGTTACGACGACTGCAGCGCCGACTAACGTCTTTCGCAGCTACAACTCAAGCTTTCATGATATAGGCTCATATGAATAAAGACTAGCAAATGCTTTACCTTCATATTTGTACAGAATAGCCTAGTGCATTTGTATTGCAAAATTCAAGTAAAAGCATTTACTAGTCTTATATTCATATGACCCATTAACTTGAAATCACAAATGACGTCTTTATTTTGATATAAGCCCATAGCACACCAATAAATATTGCTCAAATCACGCTCACTTTTTGGTCTCGGAGGAGAGTTCACCCAGGGCTACCTTCATATGAAATTTGGAATCTAGCTTTTTCAGGCATAGTTGGACAGATGGAGTGATGGACTGACAGACTCAGACTGACACCACTGAAAAGTTATTTCACATTTGACTAGTTCCACTGACCTTTGGTCAGCCGAGCTAAAAAGCGATTCCAGCGAGAAGTTTTCAGGCCAAAAGTTTTTCACAAAAGCACCACCTCCTGGCCAGTATGTACAATCTACTAGGCAAAAGGTACCTGTATACAGTTTCAAAGCCAAACAGTTCAGAAACTGTCATCACTATTCACAATAGTGATGACAATGATGGTTGAAACATGCAGTACTATACAGGTCTCGCCCATCTCCAACATAAACATGCAAGCCAAAAAAAACGTGACAACCGTTCACAATGACAGCAGCCGAGGTTGACACAGTATCATACAGGACTTGCCCTTCTCAGATAGGCGAGCCAAAAACCTGCAACTCCAGTTCATGACGACTACCTACATACCTTTTGCATCCAAAAGTAAGTGCAAGGGCACCAAAAATTAGTACAAGGTAAAATTTTACATGCACAAACAATCTGACCAGGACTTCGAGCACTTTACTCCATATACCGGTAACAAAACTCACAAGACCTCATCCAGTCACTACAAATATGTGCACGAAGGCAAGCACATGTGCCAAGGGGAAAAAGGTGCACAAGGGTATCTGAATAAAGATGATAGGATGGAGGACAACAGAACATTAAGAATGAAGAACAAAACATTTGACGACGACGGATACTACGTTTAGGTAATAGCTCACCTGTTTGCAACAGGTGAGCCAATGAGATAAACAAATGACATTAAATGCATCTATACAGCTTGCACCAAAAGTATGGTACCAGCTATACAGCTTGTACCAAAAGTATGTACCAGTAATGAACTCATGAAGGACGTAAATAATGCCAAAATCTTTGTTTGATTTCACTTTTTTTTATTTTACAAGTTTATTTTACAGTTATGCAATGGAGCTAGCATTGGAGGCGATACGGGGCCACAAGTCGGCACATTCCTTTGCGACCGGTCCCGTGATGGCCGAGCCTGAAAAGAGAGGAGAAACAGGCTTCAGATTAAAGTGGACGTCAGTTTATTTTGCAGAGGGCGTGAAGTCCTTGAGAGGCCTAGTGAACATGGTCTCTGATTATCAACAACTTCATCCTACCGAACTAGACCAGACATAACTAACTTTCTTCAGCTTTTTTCTTACCTTTCATTTCGCCCTTTTGGTTGACTATAACCCCGGCATTATCTTCAAAGTATATGAATAAGCCGTCTTTCCGCCGAATAGCCTTCCTCTGCCGCACAACTACAGCTGGCATAACTGAAGAAAGAAGCAACGTACATTATTACTTCATATGAATATTATCTTTGCCCAGTCACGAAATTACATAAGGAAATAAATGTGACCCATCCAGTGATAGCAGGCACTTGTCGCAATAAAGGAAAGGGTTAACAGCATAACAACACAATAGCTGAAATGTACGTCTCTGCAGGTTCACAACCATAGTCGACAGCAATGATATTAGCTGAATAACTGATGACCAACGATGATCACTTAGGCAACAATCACCTACAAATACCCCTTGTGCTAATGGCTGCTTGAATATTTCCACTCTGATCCAGTTGAAGGATAAGAATTCATAGCCACAGCTGTGTTTTGTTGTTTCAATTTGTTGGTAGGAAAAACTCTGCCCTTTCTTGCCATAAATAAGCTATGGTCTAAAGATCTGAATCTCAACTAACAATATCGCATAACATAACACCTTACCTTTTTTTCTTAACTCTGGCTTGCCCTTCTTGACTGTGGCAACAACCATATCACCAAGACAAGCAGATGGCAGCCTGTTCAATCGTCCCTTGATGCCATGGACAGCAATGATGTACAAGTTCTTGGCACCTGTGAAAAGAGAAATGGAGACTCGACCTGAGGACTGCACAGACTGGTAAGTATGAACCAAGTTGAACTGACACCCCAGAGACTGTTGCTGCGGACATCAAAATCAAATAGGCCTAGATGTCAACCGTCAAATCAACGCACAAAATCTCAGATTTCTTTGCCAGTAGGCAAACTGACACAACCTTTAAATCCTGGCTTCTAGATGGGACAGACAAACCAACTCACTGTCATGTCTCTTGAAGTTATTGTCGTTTTCTACTTGTTATTTGTTTAGAAGAATACCGGTACTTATGCCAGTATTCTGGATTTGTCAACTACCTACCTGTGTTGTCAGCACAGTTGATAACTGCTCCAACCGGCAGGGCAAGGGAGATGCGGAATTTTCCACCCGAGGAACCTCCACGTCCTGAAAGAGAAACAAGGCCACACGTCACCACAGCTAACTGTCAGATCTCTGGTTTTTCATACATTACACATTTTTATCAACTGGTAGCTCTTGCCTACTCTAGCCCTAGGCTACTTAGTTACTATTTAATTTTACATAGCCTACCCCGAGATGGCCTTCACCTTACATACAGCAATAAATCACTGGCAACATGCTGGACCTTCCCCACTTGGGCCTACCACCTAGGCCTACCGGTTGCCTAGGTACCAGTCCAGACTCCAGTGCTGCACCTGCAGCGCGATACAGGTAGGCCGACGCGCTGCACCTCACCCATGCATCATCTCATGACAAACGTGAATGTAGACTGGTAGGTAGTGGTAGTATAAATAAAATCAAAATGACAAGATAATAGGGCCTATGAATCATTTAATTTGTGAGTACAACATGTAGGCTACAAGGAGGAGCACTCTACCATGCATGCCATGTCTACATCATGTACAGCAATATACGTGAAGCCATGCACAGAGATCCAGAATCTCAGGAAAAACCTGGGAGAGTTCCGCCGCAAATTTCAATGTGAGGCAGACGTTAGGAACATATATATCACAAAATATTCATTGGATTTGTAAATTTAAGTTTTCATTCAGATATTCCTGGCACTATGACAAATGATGAACGGTCAAAAACTTTAGATTCAGTGGATTGAAAATAAACTTCAATATTTTCACGGACCTCTCTTCGACATGTTGAATTTGTAAGAGGAAGTAAGGAGTCCGCATGCGCACACCAGTAATCATTTCCGTCCGTGAGGTGAAGGCCCTTTTGATAATTTTTCGTAACGACGCGTTACGTTCAGCTTGAATTTGACAACGTTTACGATGCCTAGATGACAATTATTCCAAGTTTAAATTAAGAAGTGAAAAATCAATTATTTGTGGTAAGAAAAATTGCATTGTTCTCATTTTAGGCCACATATTTGAACGTTAAAAATGATTCTCCGGATGGATCATGTTGTTCCGCATCCAGCACGTGTCAATACACACACGGCACTTTGCACACATCATGACATGTGGATGCACTGCGGCTCTGTGCACACTGTGTCTGTGCTGTGCTGTGTGCATGGTGTGCGTCTGCTAATAATCTGATCAGATAACACTAATCTCACTCAGTGTCATATCTTCCTTTCGGCTAAAGTTTAGAATCCCCGATTGGAAGTGACGTTAGGCCTACTTCGTGGCACACAATAGACCCCTTGCGCTTGTCCGTCCAGGGTGTAAACAATAGCCTCGCCCCAGGTGAAAACACGAACGATGTACAACGGCTCACTGCACATTCTCTGCATTTTCGCCTGGGGCGAGGCTATTGTTTACACCCTGTACGGACAAGCGCAAGGGGTCTATATGGAAATCCTATTTTGTACAATAACAATGTGCATTGGCTTATTCCGTCAATCGATGACCTTTTTTGGGCACTGATTGGGGATTCTAAACTCGTTCCGAATATTTGACCTGCTTAGCTCATGGAGCCTGTAATTCTTCTGTTCCAGAACTAAGACATCAAGCCTCTTCTCGCTGATACACCATGTCAATTACACGCCCACTTCTGTGCAGCGTCCATCTGTCCAGGAGCACGCCTTCGAAGTTGAACTCTCTCAAATCATTTAGTCAGGTAGGTAACTGCAAGTAGAAAGAAGTGGTGAAATTAATATAATGAATGAACTAGTAGAAGTAGAAAAAAACACAAAACATTCTCTCTTTGCAGAACTTAACATGTTGTTAGAATAAGAATTACCAACTGTTCAGCTCAGCTGAAATTGAAAGAAATAACATTGATTCCCTCTTTTCCAGGCGTCTGTGCACGAACCACCGTGCAAATCCCTCTTCAATAGAGGTTTGATCCTTCTGTCTATAGCTGGCATCGGAGTATCCGCCTTCAGTACTCGCCAAATGACTTTGTGTGATAAGACAAAAACTCGGAGGACGGACCTTGGCAAACCGGCCGAAAGCTAGACAAATTGGAAACAATCCTGAAGGACTAGATATCAAGTTACTCTGATTTTTAACCCTCTGATGCATTTTAAACCAAGGCCTGAAGGCTTGTCTTGTACAAATAACGTAATTTAACTTCCTACTACAGTCCACCCTCGCTATACCGCCAGTGGCGGTGTAACGAGGCTATTGCTGTTGGCAATGTTGAAGTGCCTTCAACTGAGCTACTCAATTGTCTGTGGCGGTATAGCGAGCGTGGACTGTAAATATGAATATAAGAGTCTTTACAACCTTAACCCTTTATAGGCCCATAACGGCCACGGCTGGCTGCTTTGAAAATCCTATGACGGTTGCCAACATCCTATATTTGGAGTTCAACCATATGATGACATTGTGACAGGCATTGTGTAGGCCGGCACTGGCCGATCTAGGATTTTGTTTGCGGCCGTTCGAGGATTTTGGTTGATAGTGAACATCAGATGTATGAATTACGAGATATTTGCTGAAAACCTCTCGGGTTCAAGGACATATGTAACAAAAGTCTGGGGCCTAAAACAATGCAACTGTACACTAGCCAGCCTTCAAGCTTTGGATTTAAAATGTCACGGACTCAGCAATGTCTGACGAAACAGGACTTGGCATGTGGTGAAAAGGTCCGTTTGTAACTTTAGAATTGATGTCATCGGTCAGTACTTCACAGGTATATGTGCATCATTCACGTCATGTGTTAAGCAGTTTCCCCACTTAGGTGGCAGCACAGTACAATCAGCCATTCATGTTCTGTGAAGGTCTTCGTTGTTTAGGATTGATCCTTTGTAGTTCAGTGTGTTCAGAAATATGGTTCAGCTGAGTTCACTTTTGGATCTGGGTTGCTACCAGCGACATGCGCTAGAAAATATTTGATTTTTGGAACAATCAGTTGAATGCATGCTGGACAAACATTCAAACATTTGCAAAGTCCAAAGGGCCGTATGCACCAACGAAGATTATCTTGAACTCAGGTTGAGCCATGCAGCTTTTCAATTGTTCAGGTTTGCCAGGGCATGATGTTACAATGGAAAAGTTATGGCTCAACCTGAGTTCAAGATAATCTTCGTTGGTGCATACGGCCCTATATGTTCGTAAGTATGACATGAAGTTGAAATTGTGACATTTAATTTTGACAAGTATTTAATTTGCTTTGATTCATTTTCTGTAGATATGTGTTTTAATGTAAATAAATGGAGAAAATCTCTTGTTGGAAATACGGTAAATGTTTTGTTTCTTGACTGAATGGTAAAGACAGCAAACAAACAACACACAGAATATCAAGTATAAACACAGTCGAATGACAATTTTGCAAATTTTCGGCTCTGACAAGGGCCTTCTTCAGGCACAATCACTAAAAAACAACTTGGTTCCGCGATCCTCCGCCAGGTGGTGCTGTTGCCATATCACATGATCAGACACACCCATCATGGCCATGTGCACATGACACATGCACATGTACGGTACATGGGAACTTGGAGGAAGGAATAAGAATGACAGCCTCGCGCGAGGTCTCTAAATCAGAACCTGGACAATTGATGACAAAAAAGTGGACCGAGGGTACAATTTCACTTGACGACATCGAACCTGGGTACACTTTATGTGTACCCAGGATGACAATTAACCCCTTCAGCGAAAGTATTGTATCAGATTTTTCCATCAGGGCCAAAACCATAGCATTATTAGCCCTGGTAAGTTGGCCTATGGAAGAGGCCATCTCAAGCACTGAGGAAAGTGTTGATGGCCTTGGTGAACCCGCACATTTCAAGCTGAAATTTGCTTCGTAACAGGTAAACATTAGCAGATCAATGCAGGCAATCTGACAGCGCTTTGATCATTCAGCGACTTCCAACAGGTTTTCCTAGACCATCTTACATTAATGCCCCCTGCTGTGAGAGACAGGCCTAATCCCCTCCCAGGCCATCCAAAATATGCAAGTCAATGAGGCCACAACAAAATCTCAAGTGAGCTGACCCCAACATTAGACACAGAATATCATGTGCAAAAAATCCCCAGATAATGTTTATTAAAAAAAGATGAACCACCGTTTCAATGTGTTCACTGATCCTTTAAACAAACACAAAATAGGCCTAGGCCGTAATATAATACCCCTGCCGAGGGAGGAATTACAAAGACCTCTGGCCCTGGCCAAACGACGAAGTCATGTTCCCGAAACGTGAACCAAGTGCGTCACATAGCTACGGGAAGCAATCACGTGACCAAAACCTACCGACAGCACGCGGCGTTCCCGATCCGCTTCACATTGCTAGTGCGTTGACACAGAACGGTTCGTGGTTGGCGTAGCGGGATTTCTTTACAAAATGTATCGTCACGGATTTTATCGGATCTTCGCAGCGATTTCAGCTGTGGCTTTCTTGTCGGTAATAGCGGATGAGGATGCTCATGGTCATGGCAACGGGAAATTGGATCCATTTAAAGAAACGCTGGAATTATTCAACAAAAGTGAAGGTTATAATCTGACGGCTCAGGAAATCGATAGACTATGGGAAGCCCTGTACACGAAGCTTCAATGTGAAGATAGCAAGCTAGCCTCCGGCAAGACTTGTAAAACGGTAGGAATGTCTCTATTGTGTCCCTTTCTGAGATTCATTATCATGGCTTTGATGCCAGTTTGTATTTTTACACCTTTTCCTTGTGGTTAATATTGAACAGTATCTGAGTGAATGAAAGCATGGAGGTTGATGAAAGGGTCAAGAGTGGCACGTCAGAATGAGCTGCTCCTTGAGTTCCCCAGAAAGGTTTCTGGCGGGAGAGACTGCATGTCCGGCATGGTGTATTAAATAAAATGTGAAGCGCTTTGGGACTGATAATGTGTAACACCGACTGGAAAGCGCTTTATAAAATCGATACAGATGAGCTAGCCTACATTTTGTAGTTTACACAGTGACACCAGATTTGTCATTTTTCTGATGGTTCTGATAGAAAACATAAGTCGTCTTATGTTTTATGTTTTCTATCATTTTGTGTGTCGTTTTTGTGGTCTATGTTGGATTTCTGCTGATTCTAGTATTGATAACCAACGGGACCAAGAAATACAGCATTTCAACACTTCACACTGCACCACTGTATTTGTAGGGAATTGTAATTTGTAACTCTAAGGCCACTGCAATTATTAATTCTGTTTAGCAGGCGAAACCTTCAAAAATCAGTTGTAGGTGGGAGGAATAAAAATAAAAATAAAAGTTGACCAAGATACCTTTTTTTGACTTCAGAGCACGTTTTAATGACAATGAATTGTAGGAAGGAAAAATAAAAATAAATCAAACAAACATGCATGAAATATTCAAAGATAAATGATTTATTTGGGCTTGGAACATAAGTTTGTCTGCATGTCTGATATCAATTTTTTTTCTGGTCCCCACTCTACCTCTGGCATTTCGGAGGGGAATTTGAAAATAAAACATGAAAAATCCATTTTTATTTTTATTCTAAAAATGGCAAATGCAATGTCGGCTCGCCTGCTAAACAGATAAAAAAATTGCAGTGGCCTAAGCCAGTCTTTGTTCAACACTTTCTATATACTATATCTGTAGCTGTTGTTGTACAAAGTCTGGGTTCCATTTTTCACTTCTAATAATTGGAAAAGGTCCACTGCTCTGAGGAAAATAACATTGTTTCATTGTAATTGATTGTCATTTTGATACAAATTACTGCAGAAATATCTATAACATGCCAAGCATTTGAATAATTTTGGCCACCACTGTAACTCCATAATGTCAAACTCTTCCCACATGAACCATTTATGCTACTTTCCTTGGTACAACTCCATTTGCCGTATTCATAAAACAGGCATCTGGCATCTGGGGGCTGTCAATAAGGACTTACAAGTAGGGCAAAAAATTGAGAGTAAAACCCTTTGTGAATGACAAAGAAAAAAATCGATGGTAAAGCCCTGGCCGAATCATGACAAACCCTTCTCCATTTGAGGGTTTGTCAGTATAAACTGAGGGGAAAGACTTCACCTAATGACTAACCCTTCTATAACCTGACAGGCTGCCCCCTCCCCTTAGATGCTTGGTGTAGTCTATTTTTATAACCTACAAGCCTGTTTCTGGAAGATAATACATCTTCAATCTACTGGCCATTGATTGAACTTTTCTTGTTGATTATTTACATGATTTAGCAGAAAATCAATGATAAACTGTTATCTCGAAAAGGCCATACTTACTTTCCATAATACAGTCCAGTGATATTTTGACCTTGATGTGGAGCATTCACTACTGATTGGCGTCACATGAATACGTCAAATGAATCTGAACAGAGCTGGCACACCAATATCGCTGTCTGAGTGGGGCAATGGAAACATCAGCGCCTGTCACCTCTGAGATCCCGAGTTTGATTCCCGGTCAGACCCGGTACTCATGTATTAGAGAGGGGACTCTCTCCGACAGCACAGGGTGTAGCTACTAGCGGGCGGGCGGGGGGGGGGGGGGGGGGG
>NMRB01002421.1:88422-100996 GCA_002633025.1 Notospermus geniculatus
TGCAACTGGAAAATGCATGATGTCTCATTCCCAGATGCCAGGAAAACGCATCTAAGCACATTTAATGTTCAAATTTTCTTGGGGGAGGGCCCCCAAACCCTCCGCTCGGCTCGCTCGCGCCTTCGGCGCTCGCCGATGGTGGCCCCCCCAACCCAACGGACGTGGCGACGCCCCTGTGACTATCAGCAGTAGTGAAAAGCCTTAGAGACGTTCATTTCGTCTATTGTGTCATAAAGCTGTTAACCCTTTCCACTCAGTATTGCGACAAGCGTCTGCTTTTGCTGGAGTGGGTACATGAAACAAATGTTAAAGGAGCACGGTATTGGATCACAAATGCGTTATTTGACTGCCGACATAAAGGGAGCCACCTAGCGGCAGTAAGACGAACTACAAAAATGCACTACAAAATGTACGCAGTAAATCCTGTCATTCGCCGAAACGTAGTTAGTCCCTTGGGTTGGAGAGTGGCGCGGTGGCGCCGGCTGTCGAGAGAAAGTGGCCATACCGTGCTCCTTTAAAGATTAGAAACATAATTCTCATCAGAACTTAATTTGCCATGATCATACTACACTCCTCTCGCAGTGTTTTGTTTCGCTCCGTAGCTACGCTTCACAAACCACTGCTTCGAATGGCCGGTATTCCGCCGATTTACCGCCAGATGGCACCACTACTGTTCAACCAATCAGCGCCCGCCATCAGGCTGCAACTGAGCAAAATCCTAAAACACTTTCTCCAGTGCGACAGCGGGAACAGTAGTGGTGCCATCTGGTGGTAAATCGGCAGAATACCGGCCATTCGAAGCAGTGGTTTGTGAAGCGTAGGTACGGAGCGAAACAAAACACTGCGAGAGGAGTGTATGATCATACAGGCTACTCATGTTGATTTGAATACAATTATGACGAAGCTTAACACTGTGTGAAAGTAGTTGAGTGGCCTGCAGCTCTTTTGGAACAGGAGAAATCTTTTATAGAAATGTCTTTTTTCTGTTGACTTAGGCAGAAAATCTGTTTATGGATATCAGGACTGTCATTCCTTGGTTTGGGACTTTTGTATTGAACACGCTTCAGGCCTGTTTCAATATTAGTGGTTTCCATAACGTTTTCATAGGCATCATTTCCATTCCTGCTGAGAATAGACAAGTCGCAATTCACGAATTTTAACTCCATCTGAACTAGGGCCCGGTTGCACAAAACTCATGTGAGCGCTAACTTGGTGTTAGCGCTAACTTTATGTTAGATGACAAAGTTAGCGCTAACACTAAGTTAGCGCTGACATGATGAGTTTTGTGCAACCCAGCCCTGGCCTTCTTGGCACAGTCAGTGTCTTTTTGGAAATGTGTTATGCATGGCACGCTTTGTCGTCGATGTCGAAACTGACATCAAAATACTCAGGCGCGGATCGAGAGGGGGGGTTTTGGGGGTCGTGACCCCCCCTGCTCGCCACCACCAATTGTTTTTTTTCAATAATTTGCGACAGTAAGCAAAAAATCCGCAAAAAAGCTCCTATTTTGATACTGAGATGCCAGGAAATCGCGTCTACGGCCTTCTAGATTTCAAAATTTTCTGGGGGAGACCCCCCCACACTCCCCGTCCACGCCGGCATCGTCGACGTCCACCTGCAACGACCGCCCTTGGCGGCCCTGACCCCCCTCTGCCAAAAATCCTGGATCCGCGCCTGATACTTGTATGCTCTCTTTAGAGTAAAACGACGGCAGGCTAGATTTGTGCTTTGAATTGATAGGGAAGGAATATCATGCGACGTTTGATGCTATTTTTGTAGAAATTCTCAAAAAAAATTTTCAACATTTTGTCTCTGCAGGTTACTACATCTGGCAGAGATGTCCAAACCGACTCACCGAGAAGGAGAACTTTATCAAAGATCTTTTTGAATTCTTCAAATCTCGTGATAACATCATGTCAGAGGAAGGTGACTACAAAATGCTGTTTCAAAGAATCACAGCACTAAGATGTCAGCAGACACTGAAAAACTTTCAGGCAGAGCTCCATTGTATTTAGATAGAAACTAACGTCGGAGGACGTAAGCACTTTCTTTATCCAATACACTCTGGCTTTAAACTTCTGTTTTTTTTCACTTCATAGGATTTGAAGCCCTGATGCAGTCACTCAACCTTGGCGGAGCAGCGAGTGGTCAAGGTCAACATCAAGGTCACGACCACAGGAGGAAGAGGTCAGCAGAGGTCAGCGAGGACCGAGGACCTGTCATGTTGTCAAGGAATAAGCGTGATCTCGCAACGAAAGCAAGGATCATTGATGAAGAAATGGAGAAAGTAAGTGTCGATTTGAAGAATTTTTCGACACTTTTGATGATTTTGGGGAAGATTGTTCGACTGAGTTGGATTGAACTGTCACCATGGCAACTGTTGCCAAGGCAACTGTCACTCACACTTGAGTTTGAATTCAATCATCTTTTTTGTTCCAGTGTTACAACGCAGACCAACTTCTCACCATCTTCAATGTTAACCACTCCGCCGGGATAAACCACAACCAATTCCAGCAAATTTGTCCAGCTCTCATTCAGCAGCAAGTCAAAAAATCATGTGAAAAGAAGGCTAAAGTGATGCGACCCATCCCAACAGCTCAAAGTGAGTATTAAAATCAAAAGTTAGTCTGGCCAGAAGCCTTTCAGTAGAACTCAGATGAGCTGCCCATTCAGTGCAACAATCTGAGCATTTCCGACCAGTACTCGTATTATACACCCGGGTGGAGAGAGGCCAGTAAGGCCGAGAGACTTGCCCAGGGTCTCAAGTGCCACAGTGGGATTCGAACCCGGGACCCTCTGACCGCCGCTACTCGGAGACACCACCGTGGCTCTGTTACATGTAAGTCAGTCTGCAGCCAATAAATCAGTTCGCTTCTCAGCGCTTGCCATCCTGAATAAATCGTCCGGCTCTACGCAAATGATCTCGCATTTGTCACTAAATGGAGCGGTAGGGACGGCAAATGGCCTGAGTTTCTCAGGGTGTCCAACATAGAGCACAAAAAACGACAAACTTCTGGGATCTCTACTAGAAAGTGTCTGAGGAAGACCCTGGTTGGGGTCAAAAATTTGCAAAATTCTGAGACGACTTTACTTGTACTATCAGTTTCTCAGGATGAGTGCTTGCCAAATTCGGTATGAAAACTGCTCTAGAAACATCGTGATTGCCAATTATTTCTTTGAAAGTCAACCCCAAACCTAGAACTCATCATCTTAAAATTAGCATGTGTGAGTGCTTTCGCACGGTGTATTAACGGATCTACTGAAAGTATGACATTGAGATTCAGAGAGCTGAAATTCAAATGTTTCCTTTTCCAGGTTATGGTTTTGGCACTCTCTCCGTCTTCCTGATCAGTATGATGGCGCTACTTGGCGCGATCCTGATTCCATGTTTTGGCTCGAAAGTCTATAAACTGATGATGGCGTTGTTCATTGCACTAGCTGTTGGGACAATGTGCGGCGATGCTGTCCTGCATTTAATACCTATGGTAAGTAGAACCCTTTTTTGTACTCCAGTGGTTAACTTCACACCATGTTGTCTACGTAGCTAATAATGCCTTATTTGACACTGACGTCTCGACCAAATATTTAACCAAACAGTTGAGTAGAGTAGAGGTTGGAGGCTCCTGCTTGTGTGACTGTTGACGTGAGACAATGTACCTCAGTCTGCAGGAGTCAGCAAGGGTTTTGGTAATATCTACAAGTTAGCACCCCAATTGAGGTCCGATGCCCCTTACAGTCAGAAAAAGAAATGGCCCCTATTTTGCCAAAGTATGGGGCTACAGCCCCATAACCCCTGGACCCGAAAGAGGCTTTGCATATGACGTCACAAGCCACCATGCTGGAGGACACATGCTGCAGAGGCGCAGCGAAATGAGCCGTGCATGTCCCATGAGGTTACGTCAAACAATGGCGTGGCGCACTTCATGCAGGTCATGTCACAGTCGGCTCACATGTCTGCACCCTGTGTCCTCCAGAATGGCGGCCAGGATGACGTCATTGCAAAGCCTCTCCACAGTAAAAAGCATCCCTTGCAAGAACAAGAACCAGGCTTTACTACATGTGAATGATTTGAATTTCACTTCTCTTTTCACAGGCAACTGGTCTTCATGGAGACAGCCACGACCACAAAACTTCAGGAAAAGTTGTAATCGATGACTATGTCTGGAAAAATCTTGTAGTGTTAGCAGGTAATCCAAAACTAGAGCACAAAGGCGACACACAACATGATATAATAACCGAAGTTGTCCTCCAGAAATTTAGCAAATTTTCGACCCCCAGGCTGGCACTTTCAAGTCGAGCTACCAGAAGTATAATGTATAATACCAAAACTACCAGAACAGTGGCGGATCCAGGACTTGCCGAGCGGGGGGCGTGGAATCGGCAAACCCCATTCCCTGAGCGCCGAAGNTGGCAGGTTTTCCTGTGGCTGATGATTGGCTGGCAGGTGTTCCCTGTGACTGATGATTGGCTGGCAGGTTTTCCTGTGGCTGATGATTGGCTGGCAGGTGTTCCCTGTGGCTGATGATTGGCTGGCACGTCTTTCCAAGGCTGATGATTGACTGATGGGATTCTTGAAGTAGACAATTTCCCGCAGCAGATAACTGAGTGAATTAATGATTTCTTTATCTCTAGGCATACAAGCAGTAGCCATCATGATTCTTGTCGGTGATTCAATCCATAACTTCGCCGATGGCATGGCAATCGGAGCTGCATTTTCACAGGATCTGAATACGGGGGTGGCCACGTCAATTGCAGTGCTGTGCCATGAACTTCCTCACGAATTAGGTAGGTGCCTTGCTCAGCAGACTTTCACAGCAGACTTTTCCTCAATTACTTGGCGTAACAGAGAGCGCCTTCGGATGTGAGATTTTATTACCGTTAGAGGCCACTATCAGTGGTCTTAGAACATCACGAAATTTGACTCATTAAGAAATCCATGAAACGATGTCATCCATTATGACATGGGGCCATGGCTAATGTCTTGCTCCACCATGGTTTTCTGTGGTAGCAGACCAGTGCCAGATCTTGACTTTCTTGTTCTGTAATTGCACATTTTATTTTTTGTTTCCAGCTCAAATATTTCACATCTTTCTTTTCCACTATCTTCTCTCTCTCTTCCTTCTCTTGCAGGTGACTTTGCAGTTCTCATCGCCTCAGGACTCGCTGTGAAATACGCCCTCTTCATGAACTTTGTCTCAGCCTGCGTCGCATTCATTGGTCTTTATGTAGGAATCGCAATATCAGTCCAACCGTTTGTGCGACAGTGGATATTCGCAGTGACTGCTGGAATGTTCTTGTACATTTCTTTAGTAGATATGGTGAGTTCTGTCGATTGCACCCATCAGCAAGGCTTATCAGCACCATCTGATATGAAGGCGAAAAATGCTGCTTCTTTGAATAAATGCCGCAATTATCACGCCAGTGGCGCCGACTGTTGACAGAAAGTGGCAACATCATGCCCTTTTATTTAACACATTGACTGCCATGGCTAAAATATCATTTTATCCGCCATTGCCATGACTACCAGGCCTATTTTCAATTTATTTCATATTGCCAACTACGAGTCATAGCTGTACGCCCTCTAGTGTGTTCCCATACATCTGGTCAATCCCCACTGCCAGTATGATCATTGGAAGGCTCTTCGTCTCGACGTCATTGCCAAGCTTATCAACATTAATAGAAAATGCATTAGCCCTACTACGAGTATACTCGTAGCTGGCAATGGGGAGGACATTTGTAAGTACGAGTATGCTCGTAGCTGGCAGGCAACATGTTAAAAGCGTCAAATCATTTAATGATTTGACGCTTTTTATTGTACTCCAATGTTGCCACTTCAAAATTTTAAAGTGAATCTCATTCTTTTCAGCTTCCAGAATTAATGCATATGAAGTCAAAGCAAAAGTGGGCGACTTTCGTTTTCCAAAATCTCGGACTTCTTATCGGAATAGCTGGAATGTTGCTTATTGCAATATTTGAGGATTTGATAGTTTTTACCGGTTTATAAAACTGTGGTAAAATGAATGACTGATTATGAATGACCTCTGTGATTTTCTTTTGGTACCAGTGTAATATCTGCTGTTGTTTCCCATCTGCCAGTGATCCCCTACTTATGGAATTTATAATAGTGGAGTTATGCACATGGATGTGTTGATCTGTTAAGCCAGCAACACACCAGGTGATATCGCAACGATCTAATCGCCACCGATCTTCTCGCTGGCCACCGCAGACTAGGCGATGTTGGTTTTGGTGTTGGTCGTCTACGAATCTCGCAAATTGAGAAGAGAAGATTCCACGTATTACTGTCCAGCACGCACCTGGTGTCAACAGCCGATTCTGCTTGCTTGCGATGTAGCCTGGTGTGCTGCTGGCTATATCAAGCATTTACCAAACAATGTGGGGAAACACTGAGTGATAGCAACACAAACAGATGTTACACTGATCCCAAGAACTGAAGGAATTCTGTTCTTGGCATTGTCACACTCTCCACATCACCAATGAAGAAGAGAGGATGTGCTGGATTTTGGTTTCCAAGCTGTATGCATTATTGTTTACTCAAGTGTTCATTACCCTTTCGACGAAAGTCAGTTTTGAGGGATGAATGTACAGTCAGTGCATGACAATGCACATAGCAATGGGGTTGTAGCCATTCTGTTTCTATCATCGGGGTGGCGCTGCGACCGTATGATCTTTTCACTGTCACGTTGTACTGAGTGTGACGTTGTACAGAACGTCAACGTCACACTACCGTGACGCTGTGGCTTCGTGCTTGCACCTCGTATTGCCACGGAGATGACGTCCTGAAGACAATGAAAAGGTCTGATACAGTCGCAGCGACATCTTTCCGTGGAGAAGTGGCGATGACCTCATTGCGTACATTTTTACCCAGGGCCTGACTTTGGAAAGGGTCTAATGGTAGTATTACTATGAGGAAATGGCTGCTTATTATAGATGGCTTAGTGTATGCATGGTGATTCTGCATGTAACTGTATTATACATGCCCCAGCCACCCATCCACGTAGTGATCATGCTCTACATTGCTTAACTTCCTGCCTGCTGCGAGGCCAACATGCCAACCACTAGGCCATAAAGGAAATCCTCCATGGCCGGCGGGTTAAGCCGTGTCATATAGTATAGTAGCTGCAAGGGGTTCAATGCACCATCTCCCCCTTCGGACAGAGATGACTCGTCCTCGAGTCACCTAGCGCCACTCCGTGGGTCAGTGCCAAACTAAGTTACTAGGTTCAAATGTGAAGGTCTGCCAGATGTTTTGTACCGGCACCGGTCACCCATCGTCATCCACATAGTGATCGCACTCTACGTTGCTTTACATCCAGCTGTGAGGGCAGTGTGCGAACAACAGGCAAAAGGAAATCCTCCATGGCCAGTGGGTTACGCGTTACCATGTAGTAACTGCAAGGGGTTCAGTGCAATGCAACTATTTTTACTGTGGTAACAGACTCTGGGAGAGTGGAGAACTCCATGCTTACAAGGACCAGTTCGAAAACATATCACATTACTTATCAGTATTCCACTTGACCCTGACATAATGGGGAGCACCATTTGGTCACATGATGACTTATAGAGCACAGGCGACACCTATAGAGGCTCATTGTTTGAGAGATGCGGTTCACCAAGCACGGCCAATCACACTTTGAATTGTCGTGAATAATAGGTGGCATCTGTGAATATTCTCGCATGGTCTGCTTCACTGTTTTTCCCCATTCACGAAGCCTCCATATCTCAGGGCTTGCAAATATGACCCTCCGCTAAGAAATCAGTGTTAAGTCGCATGGAAAATTACCTAAAGGTACTGACATGACACCAGGAGATAAAGACAGAAATAAAATCACTCAGACTTCACAACAGACAGACAATACTGAAATTGACAGATAATTTGGTCCCAACTTGCCAACCTCAGACTGATTGATGACTGGTTTTGTGGTGGAGGGTCACAAAAGTGTCTTGTTCATAGTGTCAACAGTCAACTTGTTGATCTGCAGATTTTCAACATTTTGAGGGGGTTCCAAAGTTCCCTCTTCGTCAAGCATAATGATCAAATGGGATTTTAAGTGGGAACTGTTTTCAAGGGCCAGTTGTTTTAAATTGTAATTCCTGTGTTCAGTGAGGAATAGTTTGGACAACCACAGTTATAGACAAATCCCAAATTGACGTAAACGAGAAAGAGCTGCACACTTCCACCGAAATGGCAAACACAACCTCTGTCTGAAACTGAATGACGTGACGCAGAGAACCCCATGACAGTGACTTTGACGACGTTGCATCAGAGTCGACCATTGCTGAATCATGGATTGCGTCACGTCAGCTCGTTTTAGATCGAGGTTGCGATTTCGGCGGAAGTGCGCAGATCTGGGAATTCGAGAATCGTCCATATTACATATTTCTGTGTTCAGACTCGTTCATCAATGTTTTTAAACAGCAAAATGAAATAATGTTTTAATTCAAGTGTAACATGTGCTCAATTTTATAACTCACTGAGATCTTACATGTCATATTTTGCTGTTAAGCTAATTGTGATAATATGAACAATTATATACAGTCTCTATAAGATAGAAACATTTTGTAGTAGGGTACATTGAAAAATAAACTTTTTTACATATCATAACTTGCAAATTTTTACTTTATTTCTTCAATCACTATTATTCTTATCATCTCAAGTGGTTCGATTCCCTGCATACTTGGTGTCTGGATTGGAGTAGGCCTACCCCCCCCCCCCCCCCNTGGCAAATGACCTCAGTTAAGAAAGTCAGCAGTATCTATCAACCAACATATCTCTGGTGGAGACGACACCAAGTGTTGAACACTCAGATTGGTGCAGCGCAACAATCAGCACCCATCACTCCAAAGGTCATGGGTTCATTTACCACAATAAGTAGCCATTTTTCACATGATGGAGAGGGCGACTGTGAATCATAGAACCAGTACTTCTGTGTGCATCACTGTGTAGAGTTGGCATCCGTGAGCAAGGGCAACATGACAAACGACATCATGACAAAAATTTTTGATCATGATCATGTTGCGTATAGGAATCTCAAGATGCGTTTCTAGTGGGAGGAAGGTGATAAAAATCTGGTTTTGTTGTCGGTGGACGTCAGGGTCATCATGTTACATCATGTTCCACAAGGGCACCATGCTCTTGCGGAATGGTGAACGGATGCTGATACAGCAACATGCTCTTTTGCTGACAGCATCATCAAATCCAGTAACGTAGTGCTTGGAGTTGCACATGCCTACCCCTCAGTACAAGAGTCCAGATTGGCCATATTTTAACTACATGTACCTATTCCAGGGGCGGATCCAGGATTTCGGAATAGGGGGGGGGCCGGACACCGTCAGCCGCAGGCCGACGGAGTCGCAAAGGCCACGACTCCCCCAGAAAATTTTGAATTCTAGATGCGCTTATACGATTTCCAAGCATATGGAAGGCATGATTTCCTCATCCATTTGCTCATTTTTTCGGAGTTATTGACCCATTTTTTGTTGGTCTTCCAAAAATAGGGGGGGCCACGGCCCCCCTCTGGATCCGCGCCTGTATTCAGATATCCAGTGCAGGCAGCCTGCCACTTTTGGACACTTGTACTGAGGGATGTGCTGTCTTATAGCCTTCGTGAGTTGCGACAACTTCTTTTGGTACTTACCATACCTTGAAAGACTTTATCTGCAGGAAAGCAGAGCCAGTCAACTGTAAAAATGTGAAAAGGGAATTCAGCAAACGTGCCAATTGTTTTATTATTGCATTTTATTAGAAATTTTGCCAATAATGCAGAGTCAATTCTAAGACATTTATCACAGTTTTAAGAAACAAATACAGTGACTGTCTCCTATGGACACCACTGCCAGGAGGACACTCTTTATTCAGGACAGCTAAAGTACAGGCTCAGATACATGTAGATAGATAATTTGAAGCTTCATAACCCTTTTGGATCTTACGTCCGGTTTCATAGGGCCATGCCAGGGAGCCTAGTGGTTATCACGTCCGCTCAGCAAGCGGAAGGCCCCGGGTTCGAATCCTGGGCTATGTGGGATTGATTAACCCTTTCGTTACGTGGGACCCGGTCACCGGGTCATCCAAACCCCCACGAAATTTCCGTGGGACCCAGTCACCGGGTCCTGTATAATGGAAGGTCTAAGTTAGAACAGATTTTTGTTAAAACAGTTTACGGATAAAACAGTTTTGAAAATATGGGCCTCCGTAAGCTGGTGACCATACATGGATGCCAGTAATGGAAGGGTTAATCATTCCTGGCTCTTCAGTCCGGCGCATGGGACAGTAAGCCGCGGCTACCTTGTGCCTTTGCAAGGGCAAGTGAAAGACCCCACCCAAGTGAGGAACATGAGTAGCTTGAGATGGCCTCTTCTGTACTTACCAGGGCCAATAATGCTATGGCTTCGGCCCTGATGAACAAATCTAACACAAATACAAATGGCAGAACACTAACGTCCTCTCAACTGTGGCTGTACACAAAAGTGCTAATTTATCCTAAGTCAAATTTTCCAATATCAACCCTTGCTTCTCCCGCTTGTTAAGCATTTTGTACACAAGTATTTAGTCACATTAAATAATAAAGCATAAAGCCTGCTGGATTACAGAAGTGACAGTCTACACGTGATAAAACAAGGTGACATTCAGCCTCGTCCCCAGCGACCACCAGAACAAGGAGCAAACAGCCATGGGGATGAGACTGCCGACCAACAAGATAAATACTACACTAGTTTTTAAAACATTTTGAACACATCCACGTCATCGTACCTTTTTATGTACAGGAACTTATCACCAGAACAAAATTACAAGAAAAAATTTGTCACCATAAAATTGTTCCAATTAAATATTAATAATTAGTATATGGCAGTCAACAGAGCGAATTTCTGTACTTTGTGGCACCACCAGCTGATATAGCTAAAACTTAAAAGAGCCCATTGCACACGAACTACAGACAAAATGATCGAGATACCTAACAAAACATCCAACATTCAAAACATAAAAGAACACGTTATTTACAAATTTTAAAACCACGGAATATAGCCTAAAGTTAAAATGTCCTGGGATGCCAAATTTCACTTGGCACTTGACTTAAATACCAAAATTTTCTCCAAGTCAATCAAAATATTTAGAAAAATATGAATACCGTATTCGAATCCTAACTTCCCATAAAAGATTTTGAACACACTTTTAGGTATCACGACCTACCTTTGAGTACCAGTAATCTTTCTGGATTTATATTCCAGAAACATAAGGCCCATGTGTTTGGGGCTCAGCTGACAAATGTGAGGTGCCCAAGGGAAAACTGACGCTCCACACATAGGCATTTTTATCATGTACTGGGTAAATTTGTCACAAAAGGAACACATAGCAGCCTTTTTGTGCTGTCTTATACACGGTCCAGTCAATCATGTCAATAGAGGCTTTGCATATGATGTCACAAGCCGCCATGCTGGAGTACACATGCTGCAGAGGCGCAGCGAAATGAGCCGTGCATGCCCCAATGATGTTACGTCAAACAATGGAGTGGCTAACTTCACGCAAGTCACGTCACAATCAGCTCACACCTCTACGCCCTGTGTCCTCCAGAATAACTGTCAAGATGACGTCATTGCAAAGCCTCCATCATATTAGAAGAATGCACACTGCAAAGTTCTGTGGCTGTGCTATTCAAAACATCCTGCACTACATACAGCTGAGCATTATTCATTTGTGTGCGCCTTGCTAGATTTCCTGTCCTGCACGCAGCTGTAGGACGGAAATGCATAGATCAGTCTGCGAGTTCCCCATCTTCCAGTGTTTCTGCCGAAGGGGGGATGGGGGGGGATATCCCCCTTAAAAAGTCAATATTTGTGTTTTTGACCAAGAGTTCTGTCAAATTTTCTTTGGCGGAAACACTGTCTTCACACCAAGAATTTTTGACATTCAATGACTGAGCCATCTCGGTGTAAATTTCGAGTGATTTTGAAAAGGAGTGCCAAACCAACTCAGTAATTCACACTGCTCTCAAACTTCCCCGAGGATCGCTCGCTCGTGTTCGCGAGGTCATCAAGAATCAACCTATTATACCGCTGCTTGTAAAGGCACAGAAGGGGTAAGGCTATAACGTCAGCGCCAAGGAGACTCCAATTTAACCAATGAGCACCTGAAAAAGATGAAACTGAACTCAGAACAAAACTTTGACAGCAGGGGTCTCAAAAGGAGCAAGTAGCAGATAGCAACTTAGGCCCTGAGGTGCTCTGCCACCATCAAGCTGTCTCCCTTGAGTTGGTTCTCAAAGGACTATTCGGTATTGTTGGTTTTCTTAGGGCTGATGTCTTGACCAGTGACAAAAGGACTGGCCGTCATTTTCAAGAGTTGAGTTACCCATAGAGAGCCAAGGCACCCGGCAGAAAACTATCACATGGAGAGTGCACCTATTCGATCTCAAATACCGTACTCAGGGCTCCCACTGGACACCTCAAATTTGACGTTTTGAGGGTCCAATGTCATTTTTTGAGGGTCTTTAATGTATGGGTGAACCAGATTTCCAAATTGCAAGGAGGATCCTTCCTTTGTTTGGGGGGGGGGGGGGGG